>SJYA01008011.1:0-17162 GCA_006410615.1 Neotragus moschatus | reverse complement strand
GATTTTTTTTGTCTTAAACCAACTTTTCATTCCTAGGACAAATATCTTTGGTGGCTATGTTTATCATATTACATATTTTTTTAACATATTATTTAATTCAATTTGCTAAAATTTTGCTATGACTTTTATTTTTTAATATAAATTTATTTATTTTAATTGGAGATCAATTACTTTACAATATTGTATTGGTTTTTCCATACATCATCATGAATCCGCCACAGGTATACATGTGTTCCCCATCCTTGACCCCTCCCTCCTCCCTCCCCGTACCATCCCTCTGGATCCTCTCAGTGCACCAGCCCCAAGCATCCAGTATCACGCATCAAACCTGGACTGGCAATTCATTTCATACATGATATTATACATGTTTCAATGCCATTCTCCCAAATCATCCAACCCTCTCCCTCTCCCACAGAGTCCAAAAGACTGTTCTATACATCTGTGTCTCTTTTGCTGTCTCGCATACAGGGATATCATTACCATCTTTCTAAATTCCATATATGTGTGTTAGTATACTGTATTGGTGTTTTTCTTTCTGGCTTACTTCACTCTGTATAATCAGCTCCAGTTTCACCCACCTCATTAGAACTGATTCAAATGTATTCTTTTTAATGGCTGAGTAATACTATATTCATGAGGGATGATGGTTGTAGTTATCTGTATTTTTTTTAATTCTCTTGTAATATCTTTTTCTGGTTTTGGTATTAGTCTCATGCTAGCAGCAGCAGCAGCCTCTGTGAATGACTTGGGAAATAGTCTCTCCTCCAATTTTCCAGAGGAGTTTATGCAGAATTGATAGTATTTCTTTCTTAATTGTTTTCTGAAATTCACCAGTGAAGCCATCTAGGCCTGGAATTTTCTTTTTGGGAAAATTTTTAGCTACAAATTGAATGTCTTCCATAGACATTGGGAGTTTTAGGCTGTTTCTCTCTGAATGTGCTTTGGCAGTTCGTATGTTTCATCAGATTTGCTGCTTGTACTGAAGTTGTCAATGCTATTAGGGAAAAGTTGGCCATAATGTTTATCTCAGTATCTGTACAGTCTGTAGTGATGTCACCAATCTTGTCCTGATGATACACAGAATTTATACAGTGTATCTTTATTCTCATGCAATTTGAAACATTTTCTCATTTCTCTTTTGACTTCTGGTTTGGCTTATTTCCATCTGTGGTATTTCCTTTCCAAAATTCAGGATTTTCCCAGATACTGACTTTGTCATTGATTTCCAATTGACTTTTATGCACTCAGAGAACATACTTTGTATGGTTGAAATATTTTATGTTTTTTGAGACTTATTTTATGACTCAGAATATTTTTCATCCTGATAAATATCTAATGCCCACTTGGAGAGAATGTGATCCTCCTGTTGTTGGGGAAAGCGCTGTTTTTGACTTGTGATGAGAAGAAAGATAAAGTAGAACATTTTTATCCTCTCCTGGGTGAAAACAAGCCATCTATCATCGGCTGCATCTGCCCGACAAATATGTTTGATATAGTCCACGTAGTGCTTTAAAATATCTGTGCTTTGTTGCTCAGTCATGTCTGACTCTTTGTGGCCACATGGACTGTAGACTGCCAGGCTCCTCTGTCCATCAGGATTTTCCAGGCCAGAATACTGGAGTGGGTCACCATGCTGTCCTCCAGGAGATTTTCGTAACCCAGGGATTGAACCCAGGCCTCCCACATTGCAGGTAGTGAGCTACTACAGAAGTCCATTAAAAATATCTAAATAAGTTTAATATTGAAATGCCAGAGTGGATTCTCTGCCCAAATCCTTGAATGACCATGTTAGCAGAATCCCCTGGCCAGCATATCCAATCCCAACAAAAAAATAGAAAGGAAAGTTAATGAGCCTTGGACAGGGCACACAATATTTATTTTTGACAGTTTTAGGCAGTGGGAGCCACTGAAGAGTAGCAAGGGAGAGTGATGTTGGTTGGTAACTTGACATGAGACTTGTGTCTGTTTAGATCATTGGAAAGGAGGCAGAGAGATTATTGGAGGCCAGCATCGTCGTTGGATCACTCACTTCTGGGAGTTTAGGATTTTACCAGGTGTTGGCTTTCTTTTCTACATATAGTAAACACCATGACATACACCAATATATCCCCTAAGCCTGTCCTCTGAGTTGACAAATATTTAAATATACCTGTTGGGTGCGTGTGTTTTGGTAATGGTTCCAGACCAGTGGCTCAGAGTCTCCACAGCCAGTGGCTCTGTTCTTAGCTGCTTACAGCCTAGATTACAGTTAGAGAGGCCATTTCTCCAGCTGGGAAATGTGCTTGCATTCCTCCTGGTTCTAGAGCTCAAGACATTGCCTCGTGAACTTTCCTTGTAGTTTCTTAAAACTATACAGCATATATATATATGCAATATATGCTATATACATATATATATAGCTATATATATATACATATATATATGTATATAGCATATATATATATAGCTTCCTTGGTGGCTCAGTGGTAAAGAATCCTCCTGCAATGCAGGAGATGCAGGTTCAATCCCGGAGGTGGGAAGACCACCTGGAGAAGGAAACGGCAATCCACTCCAGTGTTCTTACCTAGGCAATCTCATGGACAGAGGAGCCTGGTAAGTACAGTCCATGGGGTTGCCAAAGAGTCAGACACAACTTAGCGACTAAATAACAACAGCAAATCCATCTCTCATTCTTCTCTTGACTCAACCACATACACTCCTGTGCAATACACACACACATACAATCCCTGCCAGAAATGACTGACGCAGAAGATCCAAGGCTCCTTCAAATATGTAAGTTTTCCCTCTTTTCTGGAGCATCTGCTGATTTACACGTGCTAGGTTAGCTATGTCTCGGCCAACCACTTTTGCTGAAAATTATGACACGGAAGGAAAGAGAAAAATAGGACAACCACAATTTCTTTTCCATTCAGTCTTGCCTCACTTGTTTATTAATAGACTGTATGTGTGTGTTGGGAAGCAAAATAAAAACAGCAGTGTTAGTTTTTTTCACCATTTCCACTGGTTTATTATGAGAAAAGCAGGTACAGCTACGGAATACAGCTTGTGCCACTGGGCTTCGTATGAGCTAAGTTCTCTTGTATTCCCACTTAAAACAGGCATTGCACAATGTAGAGATGAGTGGCCAGATCCAAGTTAATGATTTAAAATTTTTTGTTTTTCTTAGAATGACAGTTAAATAGCAAAGGAAAAACACCATGACAAGTTGGGAGAGAGAGGCCGCAGCAAAACGCAAAGCTTTCTATGACAGTACCTTTAACCGCCCTTTCCTCTGGATTTTGAACAAAAGGCTCAGTATTTTGATTTTCCACTGGACCACATGCTGCTGGTCCCTGGAGGGGTCTGATACTCTGGTGGGGCTCACCGTGTTCTTACGCCCACTGCCTATCTGTTTAGGTTTCCTGCCTCCTGGCCCAGGGCCTCCCATCACTCTCCAGGTGCCGCTCGTCAGAACGGGAGGCTGCCAGGCTGCTCATGTGCATCTCTACCCAAGTGTCAGGGGGGCGAGTTGCCCAGCTTGCTGTGGCCAGGTGTGCTGGGCTGCCTCTACTGCACCTGGCATTGTGGTCTTCTCTTCTTTAGGGAAAGGATGAGTACAGCAAGGCTAGGTGGAGGCAAGATCAAGGTCGGCCCCTCGGAATGAGATCCTCTTACTCCACTCAGAATTGCCTGGTGCTTTCTTTAGTTCTGTGAATGTTGGGCAAGCTGGAGCCTTTGGCCCCAGGAAGGTGCCCTCAGCAGAGCAGCTGTTCCTCATGAGGCTTCAGTCCACTGTCTGGCTGTGGCTCCAGTGGGTGAGGAAGAGTTGAGCCCCCTTGTTTCAGAATCTAGGACTCCACCCAGTACACCCACGCGCTGGGGTCTGGGATGTGCCTGAGAAGACACCCTGGAGGTTAAAGGCCAGCATGTCACCACACATCTTTTGGAGAATCCTTGCAGTACAGAGGAATCAGCCTGGAACAGACACCCAGCATCCATGGGCTGCAGAGACCCCACTTGAACAAGTTGGCAGCAATCAATCACAACATGGGTAGACTCCAGCTTTCTTTGGAGTTGAGGCTAACAGAGCTCTGATCACCCACTCCTGTTTACCCCCATGGGATTCTTGGATGATTCAACAGAGGTCCTGAAGATGGAGAAAGTTCACTGACTGCCAAAGAGGCATGTGTTCAAGTGATTAATCGGAAAAATGAAAGTAATGTTTATAGAGGCATAAACATTCCAGACGTGACCTGCATGTGAGAGACTCCTTAACTAGGGTGAGTTTTTTACTTGAGATTGTGGGAAGGAGTTATTTTTGCACAATTCGACCTGCCTATTTGTGTTGGCACCAAGCCTCCCTGAGAATCCTCTCCCCCTTTTTGTTTTTCTTTCAAAGATTAAAGCAAAAGAAAAAAAATGGGATTGTGAAATGGAACACAATAGGCCTATGTTTCATTGGCGTATCCATTGGAGTATCACAGGTCTTACTCTCCATTCTGCTTTTTCATTTTAAAAAAAGCCCAGAAGTGTGATTCTGCTGAGTACAAGTGAGAGGCACAAAACAGGATCCCCTGGCAGGTGAGGATGCCCCCAGGAGGCTGTGCCCCAACTCAGCTGTGGTGTTTCTGACCCAGCAGGCACATGCAGCTACTTTTGGGAATAATGAAAGTTGTACTCATATCTGTTTGTGTATGGAAAAAATTGCCAATTAAGTAGTGAATTTTGGTTGTGAAAATAGGCACAGGAAGCAGAGCGCTCTCTCCTGAAATGTCATTCTAGACAAAGCCAGAACCCTGTACAAACATCTCCATCATTAGGAACCTGAAGATTTGGTATTTAACTTAGGTTTCTTTTTTTTTTGATACGAAGTAAGATAGCAAACTTTATTGAGTACTTATTTATGGGTGAGGTGATCTTTTCCTCTTTCTACTTTCTTTTTCTAAAGTTTTTTTTATTTTAATTGATTTACAATATTGTGTTAGTTTCAGGTGTACAACACAGTGATTCAGATATAGATATATATTCTTTCCCCTTGTAGTTTTCTCTTCAGATTCTTTCCCCTTATAGTTACGTTATTATAGAATATTGAACAGAGTTCCTTGTGCTATACAGTGGGTTCTTGTTGCCTAATTATTTTACATCTAGTAGTGTGTATAGGTAACAAGTTTCTTAAGCTACAATAGCTTGAAAACAAAAATAATGTCCAAGGCTTCCCTGGTGGCTCAGTGGTAAAGAATCTGCCTGCCAATGTCGAAGACACAGATTCAGTTCCTGGCCCAGGAAGATTCCCACATGCCACGGAGCAACTAGAGCCATGAGCCACAGCTGCTGAGCCTGTGTTCCAGAGGCACCGAGCCGCAGCTACTGAAGCCTGCACGCCCTGGAGCCACACTCCACAGAGAAGCCAGGTCATGAGATGCCCATGCACCACAACTGGAGTGGAGTCCCCATTCGCTGTAGCTGGAAAAAAGCCTGTGCAGAGCAAAGACCCAGCAAAGTCAAAAATAAGGTAAAGAAGCGAAAATTTGTATAAATAGTGCCTAACCAGCACCCAACCTTGAAGTACCTAAGTATGTAAAAGACACTAACAGAACGAATAGGAGAAATAAACAAACGGCAATGGGTCCAAATTTCCAGTTGTTAGATGAATGGGCTCTGAACATGTATGATACAGCATGGTGATTAATAGTTAATGTTACTGAATTGTATATTTGAAAACTACTGAGAGATCAGATGTACAGATGAAAAACTGTGACAACAGGAGGTGATGTTAACTCACTTCATAGTGGTAATTATTTTGCTATATATGTGTACATCGGGTCATTGCATTGTACACCTTAAGCTTACACAATGTTGTATATCAATTGTATCTCAATGAAGCTGGAAAAAGAATGCCTTAGTAGCAAGTGAGAATGCTCCTACCCATTACCTCTAAAACACTCCCAGCCATCTGTTGCTCTGGGACTCTCCCAGGGGTGCTCTTGTACTGTTCGGATCGGTATCTCTGCACACATGGTGCCCTCTCCCTGGGCCTCTTCTGCAGCTCTGTCCCTCGTCGGTGCTGGTAGAGTGCTGGTCCCTCCTCGGCTGCATTGCTGTTAGGGCCTCTCTTGAGCTCCTACCTCAAAGTCCTGTGGTTCCAATGCTGCTGCCTCTTAGACCTGCCAATGTCACAAGCGACTCTGAAGTCTGACCCAGTCAAATCAGGATCCTGACCCTGAGGGAGGTTCAGAGACATCCCCCAACCCCCCTGATGACAGAGCCTCCCCTCTGGCTAATCCTGTACTTCCTCCCCTCCACTCTTAGGATGAGCCCCTCCTAGGAGGTTCCTCAACTCCTCATCAGCTGTGACCCCTGGCGGCCACCCCCGCCCACCCTTGTATCCAGACTGGCCCTACGCTGGAGGCAAACCCAGTGCAGATCCTGGTGGGGAGCCGTCCTGCATTGTAAATGTTGGGAATACAAGATTACAGAACCTGTTCCTTCCTCTTTCTTCTCTTTGATAAATCTAGCCCAGAGACATAGGGAAAATATGAAACTATCACTTTGAGAAGGAGGTTATGAGTCAGCCCAAGAAACCATTAGTATTCAAAACTAAATTAGAAATCTAGAAATATTATTGTATTTCTTTGGCTAGATCCCTCCACTCTCAAATTATGTTAAATAACAGATTTTAATACACAGGAAAGTATAAACGAACATGAAATGCTGCTCACTCCAGCCCTGGCTTTGGAAATGACATCAGAATGAGTGATACTGAACAAACTATCATTGACAGATAGTCTTACTTGTAAACTAGCATGTTCTGAACCATCAGGTGAGTTAAAACCTGTCAAGTTCTCAAAGGCAAAAATCAAGTCAGAACAGATATCAGCCTAGGTCGGAAAATCCTCTTTAATCAAAGTTCCAAGGATGCATATCCTGAGGGGGCTCACATTTCTAGAAAACCATGCAAGGAAGAACCACTTGCACGATCCTTGTGTGGGTTTGGGTGTAGGTGTGATGTTACCTAAATTCAGGGGCTGAACATCTTGACCAAGAGACTCAGAGATGCTTCCTCTTAATGAGGCGTGAGGAGAGAACACAGCATTTAGTATGATCTCACCAGGAGATAAATTATGACAGCTGGTGGTTAAAATACAAGCTCCGTGGCAAAGCGGTAGGAAAGCCAGACCTACACATTTTCTCCATTTGCCACTTGGCAGTGTGTTCTGCACACATTTTCTGACAAACAGGAAGGGCGGCAACTGCCTCTGTGTTGAACAGGTCACAGAGCAATAGGGCAGTGGACATAGATTAGAGCAACTGTCTTCACTAATGGCAGAGAATATAGGGTCTTTAATAAGGTTTCCCGAGCTCAAATCCTTGCTCTGTGTGACCTTAGGCTATTTAGTTAACTCCCTAGATGCTTAGATTTTCCATCCCTAAAGTGGGGACAACAATAGTACCTTATCTTTTGGGTCACTTTAAACATTAGTGCTGTTGATGTATTGAACACAGTGCTTTGCTCCTAGAAACTGTCATTAAATGTTATCTATAAATATGGATGGTGACTGCAGCCATGAAATTAAAAGATGCGTGCTCCTTGTAAGAAAAGCTATGACAAACCTAGACAGTGTATTAAAAAGCAGAGGCATCACTTTGCCAACAAAGGTCCAGATAGCCAAAGTTATGGTTTTTCCAGTAGCCATGTACAAATGTGAGAGTTGAACTATAGAGAAGGCTGAGTGCCAAAGAACTGATCCTTTCAAACTGTAGTGCTAGAGAAGACTCTTGAGAGTCCCTTGGACAGCAAGAAGGTCAAGCCAGTCAATCCTAAAGGAAATCAACCCTGAATATTCATTGCAAGGACTGATGCTGAAGCTGAATTGCCTATACTTTGTCCACGCGATGGAAAAGCCAACTCATTGGAAAAGACACCGATGCTGTGAAAGATTGAAGGCAGGAGGAGAAAGGGACAACAGAGGATGAGATGGTTGGATGGCATCTCTGAATCAATGGACATGAGTTTAAGCAAGCTCCAGAAGATGGTGAAGGACGGTGAAGCCTGATGTGCTGGAGTCCATCGGGTTGCAAAGAGTCAGACGCGACTTAGTTACTGAACAACAAATGACTATGGTTAATAATTCAATCAGTATATACCTGTTGTCTAGCTATCATTAGAAGAGAGAGAAGACAAAGAGATGCGTGTCTTCTGGCAGGTGCTGGAGGCTGGTCTGAGGGGAGCACCCTGGGATGGCTCAGTTCCCAGATTTGCAATTCTGAGACTCAGCGTATGTGATCCTCTCCTAGGGCCTCACCAGGAACAGGCCAGAAAGAACCACTTCATGCCTAATCCGATCGTGGGTCCATCCCATCTCTGTCGGTGCCTATCCTGGCTCCTCTTCTGTCAACGGACTCTCGAGTTTGGAAGCAGTATAAATCTCAGACCCTTTCCATCTCTTGAGAATTCCAGTGAATCAGAACCCCTGACCTGCATGTCTTCTTCAATTGTTATTTCCTGACATCACTCTGTGGACCCTGTGCCTTGGGTGAAGGTCTGGTGGCTACTCAGGTGGAATTAGGGCTAACAGGGAGCAAGAGTTAGCTTCTGCTGCTGCTAAGTCACTTCAGTCGTGTCCGACTCTGTGCGACCCCATAGACAGCAGCCCATCAGGCTCCGCTGTCCCTGGGATTCTCCAGGCAAGATCCCTGGAGTGGGTTGCCATTTCCTTCTCCAATGTATGAAAGTGAAAATTGAAAGTGAAGTCGCTCATTTGTGTCCGACCCTTAGCACCCCCATGGACTGCAGCCCACCAGGCTCCTCCACCCATGAGATTTTTCCAGGCAAGAGTACTGGAGTGGGGTGCCATTGCCTTCTCTGATAGATTAGCTACAGAGAGCTATTTTCAAGAGCTCCTTGTTAAAAGAACAGGCTACAGAAGGAGAGGGCTCAAGTCTCTGAAGACACATTGAAGCCACTTCTCAATCCTTCCTGTGCTTGGTCTTATGCATAAACTATTACTTTGGAAAAAATATACTGTCATTTTTTAAAAGAAGGAGTAACACTCTACAAGGGGCTTCTAGGTGGTGATAGTGTTAGAGAACCCGCCTGCCAACGTAGGAGATGTAAGAGACATGGGTTCTATCCCTGGGTCAGGAAGATGCCCTGGAGGAAGACATGGCCATCCACTCCAGTATCCTTGCCTGGAGAATTCCATGGACAGAGGAGCCTGGCCTTGCTACTCTCCATAGAATCACAAAGAGTTGGACACGACTGAGTGGCTTCACACAGACACACATAATACTCTACAAACAGACCTTTGATTAGGCACTGATTTCTTAGATATGGCCCAAGCAACAAGAGAAAAATAAATTGAACTTCATAAAAAATAAAATATTCTGTGCTTCAAAAGATACCATCAAGGTTGTGAAAGAATCGACATAGGAAACAAATTTATGGTTACCAAAGGGGAAGGGAAGGAAAGAAGAAAAGTGAAGGAGCTCAGCCATGTCCGACTCTTAGCGAGGGAAAGAGGGGAAGGGAGCTAGATTAGGAGTTTGATAACAGCACATGCAAACTACTGCATGTAAAACAGGTAAACTACAAGGTCTGGGGCTTCCCTGGTGGCTCAGTTGGTAAAGAGTCTGCCGGCAAGGCAGGAGACACTGGTTCAATTCCTGGGTTGGAAAGATCCCCTGGAGAAGGGATTGGCTACCCACTCCAGTACTCTTGGGCTTCCTTGGTGGCTCAGATGGTAAAGAATTCACCTGCAATGCAGGAGACCTGGGTTCAGACCCTGGGTTGGGAAGATCCCCTGGAGAAGGGAATAGCTGCCCACTCCAGAATTTCTTGCCTGGAGAATTCCATGGACAGAGGAACCTGGCAGGCTACAGTCCATGGGGTTGCAAAGAGTCAGACACAACCGAGCAACTTTCACTTTTAACAAGGTCCTATTGTAGAGCACAGGCAACTATATTCAATATTCTGTAATAAGCCATAGTGAAAAAGAATATGTATACATATGTATAACTGAATCATCTTGCTGTATAACAGGGACTAACACAAGTCTAAAATCAACTATACTTAGATTTAAAAAGAAGAGTGTGAAAGAATAACCCAAAGGAGAAAACATTTCCAAATCATATATATGATAAGAGATTTTTATGTAGATTATATAAATAACTCTCACAGCTCAAAAATATAAAGGCAAACAACCTAACTTTCAAAATAGGCAAAGAACTTGAATATATATCTTCTCCAAAGAAGATATACAAATGGGAAAAGAAAAAAAAAACATGAAAAGTTTTTCAACATCATGTCATCAGGGAAATGAAAATCAAAACCTCAGTGAGATGTTTCATACCCACTAGGATGGCTAGAATCAAAGACAGATATTAACACATGTTGCTGAGGATATGGAGGAACTGGACCCCTCATTCATTGCTGGTGGGATTGGAAAATGGTGCAGCCACTTTGTAAAAAACGTTTGGCAGTTTCTCTTAGGGTTGAACCCAGAGTCATCATATGGTCAGCAATTCCACTCTTAGAAATACACGAAAAATGAAAACTTGTCCACACGATGGATTTAAACTCTTTGAGATTTTTTTCAATAGTAAACACTACAGTACTACACAATTCACAGTTGGTTGAATGCTTGATGCAAAGGCTTGGATACGGAGTGCCCTCCCTCATATGTGGAGGGCCAACTGTAAATTATACTCACATGTCCCACTGTGAGAAGGGCTGGGAACCCTAGGACCCATGTTACGTGTTCTTCTATGTGAATGTTCATAGATGTTCACGATAGACAAAATGTGAGACCATTACATGTTCATAAACAAAATGTGGTCTATCCAAGCACAGGAATCTTATTTTACCATAAAAAGGAATGAAATTCTGTCATACACTACAACATGGGTGAACTTTGAACATAATAAATCAAAGAAGCCAGACACAAAAGGCCATATTATTTCATGAGTGCATTTCTACAAAATGTCCTAAGTAGGTAGACTCATAGAGACATAAAGGTGAGTGACTCTGAGAGGGGTTAGGAGATGGGGAGCAGGGAGAAAATGCTTGCAGACATAGGGTTTACTTGGGGTGATAACCAGTTATGAATTTAGGTAGCAGGGATGGCTGGGCACCTCTGCTGCATTCTGTTTAAACAACTTACCATCCTAAAAGAAATGGTTAAATCCGAGCCTGAAGCAAACGTGAGCCCTCACGGGGAGACGGTGAGGTCCGGAGCCTGGTCTTCCTGAAGGGACACCAGTGACGTACAGCCGAGGCCCCATCCTCATGAACTCACTAAGCCTACGGTGCCCCCCGGAAGGCCCTACTCCCAGACAGTTTCACTGGGGGCTGAGGCTTCTACCTGGAGTTTGAGGAGACAGTTCAGTCCATATTGTACTCAAAGTAACATGCAGTTCCGTATCTAAACTGGTATTAATCATATGGTATGCTAGTTTTGCGGAGAAGGCAATGGCAACCCACTCCAGTACTCTTGCCTGGAAAATCTCATGGATGGAGGAGCCTGGTAGGCTGCAGTCCATGAGGTCGCTAAGAGTCAGACATGACTGAGCGACTTCACTTTCACTTTTCGCTTTCCTGCATTGGAGAAGGAAATGGCAACCCACTCCAGTGTTCTTGCCTGGAGAATCCCAGGGGCGGAGGAGCCTGGTGGGCTGCTGTCTATGGGGCTGCAGAGTCAGACACGACTGAAGTGACTCAGCAGCAGCAGCAGCATGCTAGTTTTTTCTTTTCTGGTATTTATCACCCTTACTTTTGATGTAATTTACTTGTGTACAATTTCTTTCTTGATATATAGGTGATTTAGCATTTCAGGTGTACAGCGAAGTGACAGTTATACAAGCTTATATACGTATCTGTTCTTTCTCAGATTCTTTTCCAGTATAATTTATTACAAGATACCAAGATACTGACTACAGTTCCCTGTGCTGGGATGCTTTTTTTTTTTCCTTTTTTAGTATTTATTACCCTTAATTTTAATGTAATTTACTTACTTGTTAGTTCATATAATTAACTTTTTTATTCACTTACAGTTGATTTACAGTGTTTTGGGTGTACAGCAAAATGACTCAGTTATACATACATATATATCCATTATTTTTCAGATTATTTTCCATTGTAGGTTATTACAAGATACAGACCATAGTTCCCTGTTGTTGTTTACTCACTCGTGTCCGACTCTCTGAGACCCCATGGAGTGCAGCACGCCAGGCCTCCCTGTCCTTCACCGTCTCCTGGAGCTTGCTCAAACCAATGTCCATTAAGTCAGTGATGCCATCCAACTATCTTGTCCTCTGTTGTCCCCTTCTTCTCCTACCTTCAATTTTTCCCAACATCAAGGTCTTTTTCTAATGAACTGGCTCTTTGCATCAGGTGGCCAAAGTATTGGAGCTTCAGCTTCAGCATCAGTCCTTCCAATGAATATNCTCAAACCAATGTCCATTAAGTCAGTGATGCCATCCAACTATCTTGTCCTCTGTTGTCCCCTTCTTCTCCTACCTTCAATTTTTCCCAACATCAAGGTCTTTTTCTAATGAACTGGCTCTTTGCATCAGGTGGCCAAAGTATTGGAGCTTCAGCTTCAGCATCAGTCCTTCCAATGAATATTCAGGACTGATTTCCTTCAGTTCCTGAGTTGTATTAAACACACAGCTTCCTGTGTTATATTAAAATTGCATTATCAGACCTGGAAAACCTGGATTTGCCTCTGATGACTTTTTTTTCACAGAGGCAGAAACAAAAGTTTAGAAGGAGAAATGACTCACCCTTAGTGATTTTACTATAGTTAGGTTAAGGTGAGTATGTTTGACTCTAAACCCTAGCTTCCCAGTTGGCGCTAGTGGTAAAGAACCACCTGATAATACAGGGCAAGAGACACGACTCAGACATTTTCCCTGAGTTGGGAAAATCCCCTAGAGGCGGGCATGGCAACTCACTCCAGTGTTCTTGCCTGGAGAATCCCATGGACAGAGGAGCCTGGCGGACTGCAGTCCGTAGGTCTGAAAGAGTTGGATATGACTGAAATGACTTAGCAGCGCATTCACTACCTGGGGCAGCAGCCCCTGATTCTCTGGGAAATTGTTGGAAATGCAGACTGTCTGGAACCACTGGAGCACGAGTTGCATTTTAACTCAATCCCCAGGAGCACCTTGGGTGTATTCCAGTTCGGGAAGCCCTGCTCTGAGCTCAGCTGCCTCCTCATGAGGTTGTTTCATGTACATTCTTCTTCTTTTCCTCAAAAGGGATGCGGAGTAGCTGGAGGGACTGAGTATTACAGGCACCCTGCCTGGAGGCCAGGGCTGACTGCATGGGCTGAGTGGGCACTGAGGGCTTTTCCTGCCAAGGGGAGAGGGGAGCTCTGGGTGCAGACATAGCAGCAAAGCAGAGAGGTGGCGTCAGGGCAAGGAAAGAGAGACCTCGACGTGGCCTCACACTCTGGGTCACAGCAGCAGGGCCAGTGCCCTCTCTTTGCATCCAGAGCTGCCTCGTGGCCATCTGCAGCCAGAGCTGGGAGCGGCTAGTGACAGCTGGCGCAGCAACACCAAGCGTGGTGTGCAGGCCTCAGAGCAGGCACTCAGCCATGCCCCACGCAGCAAAGCAGCAAAGGTGCAGCTTTCCTGCAATACTTAGGAAGGTGAGATGGGGTGGCTGCCCCAATGTGTGGGAGCCCACCCCCAACCCTGTCTTCAGCAACCTCTTGGTGGGTGACGGCAGTTTGAGAAAGGCCAGGGTGGAAGCAGTCACCACAAAAACTGACAAAGCCTTCAAACTGGGGCTTTTCTTTTTGGTGCCATTTTAAAAGATTTATCAGCACATCCCTGGATATTTACAATGCCCCAAATGAGACATTAAATGATAGTTAATATCTCCAAAGGTTCTAATTTATTCAGGGAAACTTAGACTACGCAGGAAAAGAGCAGCGGGAAGCCTGCTCCCCCTGCACGCAAGTGTGCCTTTGCCATAGAAGCTCCGTGAGCAAACCCAGGAGCCTGTCCTGCTCAGGGTGCCACAGGGGCAGAGCCCCTGCCCTCAGACTCTCAGCCCGCACCTATTGCAGGTCCCACGCTGGGTCTGAAAGTGTTAAGCCTCCGCCTGACACTTCAGTCTGGCTCCAACTCAAAGTGGTCAGCTGGCTCCCCTCCTCACACAATGACTGGCATATGGCAGATACTGCGAAGTATCCTTTGAACTGGGGCTTCCCTGGTGGCTCAGATGGTGAAGAATCTGCCTGCAGTGCAAGAGAGCTGGGTTTGGTCCCTGGGTTGGGAAGATCTCCTGGAGAAAGGAATGGCTTCCCTCTCTAGCATTCTTGTCTGGAGAATTCCATGGACACAGCAGCCTGGTGGGCTACAGTCCATGGGGTCGCAAACAGTTGGACAGGATTGAGAGACTAACACACCACATCACCATTCTGTGGGCTGCACAATTTTGGACCACATCTCTACTCAGGTGGGTTTGCAGGGATGCCCACAGTAAAGGAAGTTTGGGTTGCAAACAGAGAACCGGCCCCCCAGCTGACCCAGGAGGCTGCCAGGCTGGCCCAACTTTCCCCTAGAGCCTTGGGCACTCAGCCCATCACTCCTGGGCAAGTGTGATCCTGCCCCCTCTTCCTTATGACATCTCTCACCAGTCCTCACCCTTCACTCCACTCCTGGTTAAATAAATGCGCCTGTAGGGTTTCAGGGTCTGAGATGCCTGGTGGCCCTCCTGGAATCAGAGGTGTCCAGGGCTCTGGGTCCTTCTGGGCCTTTATTCTAGAGCAATTTGAACATCACACCAGAGGTGGGACACTGCCCCTTCTATTCATCTTTCCCAGACGCTGTCTCCCTGAGAAACAGCTGCCTGCTTTGACCCCCTTCTCCATTGGGAACACTGGGCCATTTCTCCTGCCTCCTCCCACCCTAATTCCTCCTGCGGCCTTTCCAGCCCTTCCAGTGAGCTGCACTCCCTCCTGCACCCTCAGCAGGATCCACACAGGGATCTCTAGCCCCTCCCAGGCTGCCCTTTCTTACGTGGCTTCTCGAGTAAGGAGGGACCCAGAGATCCTGAGGAGGAGTCCTTGATCCCCACATCTAGAGGGAGAGGATTAGAAGAGATTCATTCATTCAGCACACCCTGCATTCATCAGGCACTCCGTCTACCTGCCAGACTGTCCTAAGTGCTGGGGGTCAAATGACACATGAAACAGACAAAGGCCCAACACTCACTGAGATCACATTCTAGGGGAGAAGGCAGATGGCCAGACAAGGACAAAATGTGCCAAATATGGCATAGATATTTATATTCCATTGATTTATAATGTTTGCACCTGTAATTGTTTGCTTATATAAACAAAGTTCACAGACACATTCATATATAGAAGCAAAATTTTATCTATAATGAAAACATAAACAGCTATTTGTAAATACAAATATTTAAAATAAGCACACAACAAATCTATATTTAAAAATATGTACAGTCTAGGTTCTATACAGGATACAGGATGCTTGGGGCAGGTGCACTGGGATGACCCACAGAGATGATATGGGGAGGGTGGTGGGAGGGGGGCTCAGGGTTGGGAACTCATGTACACCTGTGGCGGATTCATGTCAATGTAGGGCAAAACCAATACAGTATTGTAAAGTACAAAAATAAAATGAAAATTAAAAAAATATGTATTAAAAATGTATGCTATATACAAATAGAGAAATTCTTAGAATAAAAATAACTCAGGACATGCAGAGCAATACTAAGTCCATATTTCGCACAGAGTGCTCCTGGAGGGCTTGCCTGGGGAGGTGGCATCTGAGCAGAGACAATAGGGTGGAACTGAAAATGACACCGCAGAGCATCCCAGGCAGATGCCTGAGATGGGCAGAATGGGAAGGTGGAGCTGCAGCGTGGTGGGCTCCGAGGTTGTGCGCTCTGGGTGGGTGCCCGGGGCCTGAGGAGCTAAGGCCTTTCAAGTTCCAGCAAGGATTTCCCATTGTGTGTCTAGATGAAGGAAGGGGAAAGCTGGAGGGCAGCGGGAGGAAGGGTCAGGCAGGCCTCTGGATTCCTCATCCCAGTTTTAGACTCAAAGGAACGCCTCCTCTAACACCCATCACTGCAAGCTCACTTATCATATTTTATTCTAGTCCTTGGAACCCCACTGAAGAGTCATTTTTGTAACTCACACTTTCGCACTAACCCAGATCCCTTTTGTGGCTTTGGGGTGGGTTAGAAGGAGTGTGAGATGAAGCTCGGAAGATCTGGGGTCTCTGGCTGGCTTGCTCTGGGCCCCACGTGGGCTGCCTGTGCTGGCGTTTCTGCCCGTGGCCCCCCCAATCCATCACCCGGCAGCGCGACCGCAGCACCCGTCTAACAACCAGGCAAACTCGAGCGTGCGTCCACCAGAGCTCCCAAGAGCAAGGCTGCGCCGGCTCCAGCGCCCACAGCTTCCAATACCTGACCGGGTGGAGCCCGAATTTGCCTTTCTAACAGGTTCCCAGGTGCGGCAGGTCAGGAACGCATGTAGAGACCCACCGCACCAGGGCCGCTGCCCGGAAGGAGGTTCTGGGTTCCAGGGCGGCGAGGCTGACACCGCTCACTCCTAGTGCTCCGACCTCTGTCCCCACGTCGGTCCGCCCACCTCGTCCTCTTCCTGCCCGAAAGGCTGCCAGGTGCTTCCCCCACCGCAGTTCCTCCCCGACGCCGCGCGGCGCGCTCCCGGGACCCCCACGCGTCAGGAGACCGGTGCCCTCCCTCCCGGGAGCAGAGGCCCGGGGAAGCAGGCGGCGGCGAACCGGGGACCTTCTCCGGCCGGCCCCCGCCCCGGACGCGCGCCGCTGGCAGAGCCGGCCGCTGCGGAGGCGCGCGGCAGCGGGGGCGGTGCTCCCGGGGGCGCGGCGCACCTTGCTCCCGGCGCCCCCGCCCCGCGCCGGCCCCTCCCCGCGGGCCCGCGCCCCCGCCCGCCTGGGTCTGTTCCAGCCCCTTCTGCGGTTCCGGCCGGGCCGCTGTCCTCCGCCCGCCCGCGACGGAGGACGATGGGTCAGCGCGGAAAAAGTGAATGAGGGCCGCGGCGGCGGCTGCGAGCGCCTGACTCGCGGGGCCCGAGCGCCGCCCGCAAACCCCCTCGCCCGCAGACTCCATGGACGCGTCGCGAGCCTCGGCGGCCAAGCCCCCGACCGGGTAAGCCGCCCCGGGCTCC
>SJYA01008010.1:0-17106 GCA_006410615.1 Neotragus moschatus | reverse complement strand
TCACTGTCATTTTAGAAAGTCACTGAAGAAGGAGATGTGTATACAATACCTACAATATATACATATATTTGTAAAGATATATGGAGGGCTTTCTAGGTGGGACAGTGGAAAAGAACCCGCCTGCCAATGCAGGAGACCAAAGAGATGCAAGTTCCATCCCTTGGTCGGGAGATCCCCTGGAATAGGAAATGGCTACCTGCTCCAATATTCTTGCCTGGAAAACTCCTTGGCCAGAGGAGCCTGACAGGCTATACTTCATGGGGTCACACAGAGTCAGACATGAAAGCGACTGAGCACCTACAGGTATAGGGTACTTTGTACTATATGTATGTATATACAGTACATTGTATAATTTATAACAGCTAACTATTGCTTACCATATGCCAGGCTATTGTCTTTTTATGTATTAATACATTTATTCTTCACAGCAATTCCATGAGGTGCTTACTATTAAATCCCTGTTTTACAGATGAGAACATTTAAGTCCCAGAGGAAGTAGGAAGTAGGCTCAAAAGTCACACAGAGTCCGGATTCTCACAGGAGAAACTGTTAACAGCAGTTGCTTTGGGAAGAGTAAGTCCTTTTCACCTTACTCCTTGAGTACTAGTGTGAATTGCTCTTATCACCTTCAAGTATTGCTTTTGGAAATGCAGAATCTTCAACAATCTCTGCTGCCACTCCCAATCTTCAGTAATAGCCCTGGAAGGTTGCATCAGCCTGTGGGAATGCAGTCCTGAGGGGCAGGCTCCCAGGACACTCAGGGAGAAATCCCACTCCAAGCCTCAGGACATGCGGGCTCTCTACCCTGGACTGGGGCCAGAGGCCATCAGAGCAGGACTGGACAATGGGTTATCTTTGTTCTCTAAGGACCAGGTGTTGCAGTGCCACGGGGTCAGCCATAGCTTGCCCTTACCTCCTTATCCGTCCCCCCACTTCATTCAATGACTATTTAATGCCAGGAGTTGCCACAGGACAAAAAGAGAGAATCCCCTCCTTCAAGACCTTCCTTTTTAAAAATAAACAATTTTATTTATTTATTTAATTTTTGGCTCTGCTGGGTCTTCGTTGCTTCATGTGGGCTTTTCTCTAGATGTGGCTAGCAGGGGCTATTCTGTAGTTGCAGTGGGTGTGACGGCTTCTCACTGCAGTGGCTTCTCCTGTCGCTGAGCATGGGCCCTAGGTGCTCAGGCTTCAGTGGCTGTGGTGCATGGGTTCAGTAGTTGTGGCTCCTGGGCTCTAAAGTACAGGCTCAGTAGTTGTGGCGCATAGGTTTCGTTGCTCCGAGGCATGTGGGATTGTCCCAGACCAGCGATGGAACCCTTGTCTCCTGCATTGGCAGGTGGATTCTTTACCTCTGAGCCACCAGGGAAGCCTATGACCTTGCTGTTCAGTGGTTGGGATTGGGAAACAAGATGAGCAATGACTGCAGAAAGAGTTGTAAAATTTCAACCCAGGAAAGTGAAAAGAATGAGCAGGGCAGACAGGAGGGGTTAAGATTGCTAGAGGGAGTCCACCCATCCTGGGAAGGAGATCTTTACCCTTAACTTGGGAATTGATGGAGTAGAAGTTAGGAAGGGGCAGATGAGATGGAATAGGCATCTGGAAAAGTTTTCTAAGCTCTCGAGGGAGGAAAAGCGGGGAGGCTACCTATGCTTGATCCCCATGGCCTTGGGCCCTGCTCAGTGGCTCAGGCTGCCACCCTCCTCTGTGGGACATGACCACCACGGTCTGTGCCAAGTCAATCCTCATTATTCGGATTCCATATTTGCAAATTTGCCTATTCATTAACGTTTTTTTATAACTTTCAAATCCATACTTAGATGCTTTCACGGGCAAAACGTTTGAGTCTCATGAGGTCCTCATGCCCTCAAGAGAGTGAGACAAGGGACTGCCTTGTGTTGGCAGCTCTCGCATTGCAAACAGGTGTCCTGTGAGCTACTTAGGGCCACACTCCTTGAATCTCTGTGCTTTCTCTTGGTGATTTCGCTGTTCAAAATGAAACAATATTAATGAATCAACTGCCTGTATCAAATAAGAATAAAAACTCACATAAAGACACCATGATGGATTGAACAGTTGGCAAAAATGTAATTGGAGGGTGGCAGGAGCCTAACCCTCTATTTTTCCTGGAGCAGATTCTGAATCTGTTAATCCTGTATTGGTGGCAGCGTCACAGAGCATAGGTACTGTCGACTGAGAAAAATGCACAACCTAAAATTTGAGAGTTATGCTTTATTTGAAGGACAAAACTGAGGACTTAAGCCTAGGACACAGCATCTCAGATAACTCTGAGGGTGGACTGCTCCAAAGAGGGAAAGGGGGAGCCAGGATACATAGGAGATTTGCAACAAAGACCAGGTAGTTGAAACATCAAAAGATTACTGTTCAATAAGGAAAACCAGATATCTCAACTTAAGGAATTTAGCACTTTTCTGTGTATCAGTTCAGTCGCTCAGTCGTGTCTGACTCTTTGCGACCCCATGAATCACAGCACGCCAGGCCTCCCTGNAAACCAGATATCTCAACTTAAGGAATTTAGCACTTTTCTGTGTATCAGTTCAGTCGCTCAGTCGTGTCTGACTCTTTGCGACCCCATGAATCACAGCACGCCAGGCCTCCCTGTCCATCACCAACTCCCGGAGTTCACTCAGACCCACGTCTCAGACCCATTGAGTCAGTGATGCCATCCAGCCATCTCATCCTCTGTCGTCCCCTTCTCTTCCTGCCCCCAATCCCTCCCAGCATCAGAGTCTTTTCCAATGAGTTAACTCTTTGCATGAAGTGGCCAAAGTACTGGAGTTTCAACTTTAGCATCATTCCTTCCAAAGAAATCCCAGGGTTGATCTCCTTCAGAATGGACTGTGTATAGGAAGATGCAAAGTCTGAGGTCATTGAAATCATTCCTTTCCTGTGCACCCCAGCAACCTGGGGCTGGTATCCTGTGCATTTCAGCCCAAGTTGTCTCAGAGTGCCCCATCTGGGCAGCTGTAATATGATGGCTTGATGGCTCCAACACCCTTTGTTTACTGAAGGATGTGGCAGGTGACAGTTTTTATTCCCAGTATTTTAACAGTGAGAATCAACTATCCTTGCTATATGCAGGCAATACTCTTTACAGGAAGTAACTCACGCCCACATCATCCCTTTGGAGGTAGACTCCTTTGGTCTAAGGAAGTGGTGCCTCTCTACTGCAAGCCCTTGCTCCTCATCCTTCTAGGTCTCCAAACCTCCAAAAGTGAAACTCACTCAANTGGGGCTGGTATCCTGTGCATTT
This sequence comes from Neotragus moschatus, assembly GCA_006410615.1. Taxonomy (NCBI): domain Eukaryota; kingdom Metazoa; phylum Chordata; class Mammalia; order Artiodactyla; family Bovidae; genus Neotragus; species Neotragus moschatus. The sequence goes on along the minus strand of SJYA01008010.1, from coordinate 13,832 downwards.
CAGCCCAAGTTGTCTCAGAGTGCCCCATCTGGGCAGCTGTAATATGATGGCTTGATGGCTCCAACACCCTTTGTTTACTGAAGGATGTGGCAGGTGACAGTTTTTATTCCCAGTATTTTAACAGTGAGAATCAACTATCCTTGCTATATGCAGGCAATACTCTTTACAGGAAGTAACTCACGCCCACATCATCCCTTTGGAGGTAGACTCCTTTGGTCTAAGGAAGTGGTGCCTCTCTACTGCAAGCCCTTGCTCCTCATCCTTCTAGGTCTCCAAACCTCCAAAAGTGAAACTCACTCAATCGTGTCCAACTCTTTGTGACCCCATGGACTGTAGCCCATCAGGCTCCTCTGTCCATGGAATTCTCCAGGCAAGAATATTGGAGTGGGTAGCCATTCCTTTCTCCAGGAGAATCTTCCTGACCCAGGGATTGAACCTGGGTCTCCTGCTTTGCAAGCAGATTCTTTACCATCTAAGCCACCAGGGAAGCCCCCCCAAACCTCCAAAGGCAAGGATTAAATCCTGTTCATCTCTGACCTCCAGTGCTCAGCTCAATGCCCAACAATCAGTAAAGAAACTTACTGAAAGAATGAAGACCACCTCCTACTTGCTTACTCAACACACAAAACACACCACCTTTCATAGAGGTGCCACCTGCCTACCCAGACAGGGCTCCAGTACAGCTGCCACCTTCTGCGAAAGGAATAGTGAACAGGTGTTATTTCAAAGGGACTGATGGCGGCTCCCCACAGCCTTAAGCTTCAGAGTTCTTAAGAGTTCTGTGATTGATTAGTAGTGTCTGTCACAGGAGAGGGGAGAGGGGATCCTGTGCCTTAAAACAGATGGAGGAAAAGAAATCAAGCAAAAAAATAAAAATAAAACAGATGGAGGGCTCATGTTATCGTGACTTCACCAGTGTAATTTTCAAGAAGTTAAAAACTCTTACATGAATGTGGCACAAAAAAATGGGCTAGACATTTAGTTAATTCAATAATGAGGGAAGCAACCAGATAGGAAAGATAGTTCCTAGGGGAAATTTGAAGAACTGGTTATTTACAGGGATTTGAAAAGAAGAATGTTAGAATAAGATGGATCGGTCACATTCAGAACTGGTTATTGTTCCCCAGGGTAAAACCTTAACCTTTGATTATCTTTTCTGTTTCAGAGAAATCATTTGTCTTCTGTTTGGCAAAAACCTGCAAGTTAACTGGGAGATAATGTCACAGACCTTTAGCTTTCAATCCATAGTCAACAGATAGGTAAACACAGGTGCAGAACCCCTGCCACAAGAATCACAAACTTATGGTCTAAGGGGCCAAATCCAGCGCTCCTCTTGTGTTTTTCTTTCTTATTATTATTTAATAGTTTTTAAATGTACATAACTTAAATTTTCCATCTTAAATTAATCATTTTTAAGTGTTCCATTCATATCATTGTGCAGCCATCACCAACATCATCTCCAGAACTTTTTCATCTTCCCAAACTGAAATTCTATTCCCATTAAATACTAATGTGCCACCCCCGCAAAAACCCACTAACACCCTTGGCACCCACCATCCCACTTTCTGTCACTGGGAATTTGACAGCTCTAGGTATTTCATCAGACTGGAATCCTACAGTCTTTTAACATCTGCCTTATTTCCCTTAGCATAATGTGCAAAAGTCTCACCCATGTTGTAGTGTGTGTTAGAATTCCCTTCTTTTTAAAGGCTGGATAATAGTCCATTATATGCATATGCTACATTTTGTTTATCCTTTCATCCATTGATGGGCACTTGGGTTGCTTCCACATTTTAGCTATTGTGGATGCTGTGACTACGAATATGATGAGTGTGTATGTGTCTCTTCCAGATCCTGTTTTCAATTCTGTTAGCTGTATACCCCGGAGAAGGTGATGGCACCCCACTCCAGTACTCTTGCCTGGAAAATCCTGTAGACAGAGGAGCCTGGTAGGCTGCAGACCATGGGGTCGCGAAGAGTTCTGACACTGAGCGACTTCCCTTTCACTTTCTTGCATTGAAGAAGGAAATGGCAACCCACTCCAGTGTTCTTGCCTGGAGAATCCCAGGGACGGGGAAGCCTGGTGGGCTGCCTTCTCTGGGGCCGTGCAGAGTTGGACACGACTGAAGCAACTTAGCAGCACTAGCAGCAGCAGCTGTATACCCAGAAGTGGGATTACTAGCAATTCTATTTTTAGTATTTTGAGGAGCCACCATACTGGTTTTCACTGAAGCTGCACCAGGTTTTACATTCCCATCAGCAATCACAATCTCTCCACATCCTCATCAACACTTATTGTTTTCTGCTTTTTTAAAAATAGCTGTCCTAGTGACTGTGGTTTGTCACTGTGGTTTCTATTTGCATTTCCTTAATGATTAGTGATGTTCAGCATCTTATGTGTTTATTGGCCATTTGTTTATCTTCTTTGGAGAAATGCCTGCCCAAGTCCTTTGACCAGTTTTTTTTTTTTTAATATACTTTCTGGAGATTAATTGCCTACCTTAGTAAATAAAGTTTATTGAAACACAGCCACACCCACTTGCTTATTTATTGTCTCTGGCTGCTTCCAAGCTGTACCTGGAAAGCTAAGTAGCTGCAAAGATGGCTGCATGACCCGCAAAGCTGTATTTGCCATCTGGCCCTTTACAAAATGAGTTTGGTGACCCTGGCCTTGAATGATTAAGTAATCCTTCATTGATGCTCCAACAGAACCACAAAAGAGCATGGTGAAGTCATTATTGACAAGCTTTGGGTCATTTTTCCAAAGAGTGGTAGAGGATACAAACAAAACCTAGGAGTTTCTGTCTGTATCACCCCAGTCCATGATGCCCACAGATGAATCTGCTCCTCAAATTCCACTGAAACACTACTTGCTGATGGTGTGTGGGAGGCCCTCCTCCTCCTCTAGCCCTGATCCCTCCCCCCACAATGGGTTGGACAACTGAATGGAGGGCATTGCCTGGGTGGGTCCGCTCCAGGCACAGGGTGGAGACTGGGGTAGGCACCTAGGTCCTCTGAGCCTGGGTTATCTCACCCAGGATAATAAAGAGGATTAATTAGAACAATGTAGGGGGAGTTCCCTAGAATGCTACCACCTCCCTGCTTGTCCAAGCTAATTCCAGTCAGAGAGCACACTGCTGAAGGGAGAGCGAGTGATCTCATCCAGGAAAGATCTTTGTCCTCCCCTACGGGATGCTATAATCATGATGGTGTGATCACTAATCTAGAGCCAGACATCCTGGATTGTGAAGTCAAGTGGGCCTTAGAAAGCATCACTACCAGCAAAGCTAGTGGAGGTGATGGAATTCCAGTTGAGCTATTTCAAATCCTGAAAGATGATGCTGTGAAAGTGCTGCACTCAATATGCCAGCAAATTTGGAAAATTCAGCAGGGGCCACAGGACTGGAAAAGGTCAGTTTTCATTCCAATCCCAAAGAAAGGCAATGCCAAAGAATGCTCAAACTACCGCACAATTGCACTCATCTCACATGCTAGTAAAGCAATGCTCAAAATTCTCCAAACCAGGCTTCAGCAATACGTGAACCGTGAACTTTCTGATGTTCAAGCTGGTTTTAGAAAAGGCAGAAGAACCAGAGATCAAATTGCTAACATCCACGGGATCATGGAAAAAGCAAGAGGGAGTTCCAGAAAAACATCTATTTCTGCTTTATTGACTATGCCAAAGCCTTTGACTGTGTGGATCACAATAAACTGGAAAATTCTGAAAGAGATGGGAATACCAGACCACCTGACCTGCCTCTTGAGAAATCTGTATGCATGTCAGGAAACAACAGTTAGTTAGAACTGGACATGGAACAACAGACTGGTTCCAAATAGGAAAGGGAGTACGTNAATTCTGAAAGAGATGGGAATACCAGACCACCTGACCTGCCTCTTGAGAAATCTGTATGCAGGTCAGGAAGCAACACTTAGAGCTGGACATAGAACAACAGACTGGTTCCAAATAGGAAAAGGAGTATGTCAAGGCTGTATATTGTTACCCTGTTTATTTAACTTATTATTGTGTTAGTGAACTAAAAAGGCAATGTAAGAAAACTGAACTAGGAGAAGTAGACATTAGATATTTTCAGCAACACAAAATGGAACATAAATTGGGATTATTTATAACATTTGATTTTACTACATTCCCATATCAAAATTTTAAGATATTTAGATAATATCTTCTAAAATGTAATTGTACTTTGTGAAGTGTTTTACTTTTTAGGTAAATGATATATTTACCTTCCTGACAGAGTAGAATTACTTTGAAATACATTGTCTTTGCTCTCCAAAAAATTGTCCTCAATAGTTTCACAATGTTTCTGTATGAATCAAAACTATGATTTAAAATAGAGTATATTAAAAGAAATCCTCATTGAATTTATTCTCTAGAATATATGAATTAACTGTTTTAAATATAATGATATTTTGAGGCAAAACTATATGTGAAGAAGGTTTTGTGTTTTGACAACAACAACAGTAAATTAAGCAAAGTAATAATTTGAACTAAACTACTGAACCTAAAAAAATGGAGGAAATAGTACTTTCTCTTTCAAAGAGGCTAACATAGTAGTGAGAATTCGTTACCATAGATAAATGGAAAATCTGGTAAAAATAAACATATAAGACTATTCCTGAGATTTACTGAAGCAGAAAGCATCAAAAATAATCATTCTCATGTACAAGAGGAATGGATTTTAATTAAAGTTATAATTGACACAGTAACAGTTCTGAATAGAGTAAAACAAAGCATCATATCTGCTTAAAGCAAAGAACACAAAGAACTCCTCCATCAAAGCAGATCTAGTTACACTGTAGGTGACATCACATACTCCTGCTACACAGTGATATCCTCTGCGTATCTTTTTATAACATGTGGAAAAGTAAAACATTATTTTACCCTGCCTAACAAAGCCTCAAAGGATAATAAATACCCTTTCCCAACATTAAGATTTTTGGCTATGCATTTGATACCTTCTTTTAAGTTCTAATCAGGAACTGTGGATGATTTGTACAACTATATGTTTCTTTTCTTCTGCAGCAAAGTGGCCTTGCGGTAATTAGTACTTGTCACCTCATGGTTCTANAAAGGATAATAAATACCCTTTCCCAACATTAAGATTTTTGGCTATGCATTTGATACCTTCTTTTAAGTTCTAATCAGGAACTGTGGATGATTTGTACAACTATATGTTTCTTTTCTTCTGCAGCAAAGTGGCCTTGCGGTAATTAGTACTTGTCACCTCATGGTTCTAACCCTGAGAGCTCCAGTGACCAAGATGGAAAAGTAATGCATTACTTTTATAAAGTAGCTTCAGATGTCAGCTAACATCACTTCTGCCGTTCTCCTTTAGATGAAGCAGTCAAAAGCTTGATAAGACAAGGAGATGGAACATAAACTTCCACCTCTCAGTGGGAGAAGTGATAAAAGAACTTGAACTTGCAGTGATGATACACATAACAGATTATGTGTGTTTTGTGTGTGCATGTTCATGTATTTACGAATATGTGTGCATGTAGAACTATTTAACTCTATACATTTATATGTATATATTATATAAATGTGTATATTTCCTTAAATAATGAGAAATAGTTATAATAGTTTGAAAATAGTTTAGTAAGTGGAGCCAATGATGAACATGGATACTTGTGAAATGTATTTCCAGCCATCACATTAAAACCAAGTGTTAAATTACGAAGTTATAATCAGGTCTTCCATTCAACTAAATGAAAACAAAAGAAACTTAAAAATGTACAATCACATTGCCCTCATCAAAATGATAGAGCAATAGCTTTAATAAGGGTTTATCTGTACCAAATATAAAGCCAATAAAGTTTATCTTTAACATATATTTGAAAATGTTAACTTTATTTGCATATTTTATAACATAAATAACCTATTACAATAGTCATATATCCTGTTTATCAATTAATAGCACATATATTGGGGTTGAATTTTCACATCTTTAAATGATTTGATTTGAATAAAAGTACAGTAAAGAATACGCCTGTAATTAGGGAGACCCAGGTTCAATCCCTGGGTCAGGATCCTTTGGAGAAGGGAATGGTTACCCACTCCAGTGTTCTTGCCTGGGGAATTCAATGGACAAAGGCTGAAGTCCATGGGATCACAAAGAGTTGGACATTACTGAACAATGAATACTACTACTACTATTTTAAAACTGGCTATTTAAAAAGAAAAAAAATCTCTAGGAAGCAGAGTTAGACTTGATTTGACTTGATTTCATTTACAATAGCTGACTGCAGAATCTTTCAAGTGAAATCAAACACCTGCTTTTAGCTTACCACACATCTGTCTGTCTGTGTGTTGGGTACAGATTTGGGATCATTTTTCCTTTCTTGCAGCTGTGGAAGTATCATTAATGAATTTTTTCTGAGTAAAACAGAGATTTTTACCTCTGATCACTTTGTTCTGTAATTTGATGAAAACATGATTTAGTGGTAATAAGAGTGAAAATATTCATCCAAGTAAGTAATTTATGGGGTGTTATTTAATTTTCCTGTCTGTGTTTTCTCTTAGTAACTCAGCTTTTTTTTTTTTTTTTTGGTTCGTGAATATTGGGGCTTAGAAATCTGAGGAATGTGTTGCCTCCTGAATATATACCTGTGATTTTCAGTTATGGGACCTAACTTTAATTGGATTGTAATATTCCACATTAGCCTGCATCTGGAAACTTTTGCAGAATCATTTGAAAAATACCTTTAATGATCTTTTGTGTGTATCTGTGTATGTGGGTGACTCAGCATCTATTTTTTTGAGATATATTGAATTTTATTTTGAATTGTAACTTTGCCAACTTCTTTTTCTTATTCTCTTTCTTTTGCTTGAAGGACGATCATACCAAGTGCAGAATAAAGAATAGAGCTTCATATAATGATTTGATTATAGCTTGTTAAGAATAGACTTGTTTTCTACTCATCATTTTCTCTTCAATTTTTCACTGAGCTGTGCTCTTTTAGAAATTTCATTGAGTGGGAAGATGTGAGCTTGTGTAAACATGCATTGAACAGCTGAACTGAAAGGTTTATAGCCTCAAACAGGAGATTACTCATTGGCACTAGTACAATGCACAGACATTTTCATGCATGGCCTATAATTGCAATATTGTATTTGAGGGAAAATGTGTTTGATAAAGAGTGAAAACAACTCTACAGTTGCTCAGGAAGATAACATTTGTTAAGTTAACCAAATCAATGTTTCATCTTGTGACTTCTATTTCATCAAATTTATGGAACATTATCTTATAAAGCATGCTGAAATGCAAAATTATAATTAAATGAGATGTGATAAAAAATTAATTCTAGTTTATCCAACTGAGTGTAAAAAGAGTACTGCTAAATTTTCTATGTGTGTAATAGTATTATTTCGGAGAAGGCAATGGCACCCCACTCCAGTACTCTTGCCTGGAAAATTCTATGGATGGAGGAGCCTGGTAGGCTGCAGTCCATGGGGTTGCTAAGAGTCGGACATGACTGAGCGACTTCACTTTCACTTTTCACTTTCATGCATTGGAGAAGGAAATGGCAACCCACTCCAGTGTTCTTGCCTGGAGAATTCCAGGGACAGGGGAGCCTGGTGGGCTTCCATCTATGGGGTCGCACAAAGTCAGACACAACTGAAGCAACTTAGCAGCAGCAATAGTATTATTTACAGCACAGAAATTACTCAATTGCCTTTCATGCATTTTATACCATTTTGCTATTTGTGTGAAAATGTAATATCAATTCCAATCCTATTGTTTTTAATCAATGCTTTGCTGTAGCTGGAAAAAAAATGGTTCCAATACTGTATGATTTTTCGTAAACCAATTAGATATGATTTCCTTACAGATTCTCTTCAAGTTGGTCATTCAAACTTCAGGATTTTATGGAAAACAAAAATAACTACTCTTCCAATTAGCTTATTTAGCTAATATAGCCATTGATAAAATGTTTTTGAGATGAGATGACAATAGATTTAAGGTTTTAATATCTCTATTTCAAAATCCCTCTGTAGTTTGTATAACTACAGAGGGGTTGTTCTTTCTTGTTCTTTCCCTTTCCAGCTTTTCAAATTTTGACCTAAAAGCAGAATCACTTTTCAGCTTTCAAGTATGAGTTTGAAAGCACTGGAAAGAATGCTACCCCATCATTAGAATAAGAAAAAGCTTCTTTAACTACAAATTAATGATTTTTCTCAAAAACACTGGAGAAATGAAGGTCAAACTACTTACCAGAAACATAGATAGGTCCCTGAGAAAAAAATGGCATTTGAGGATGTGTTTATTTAGTACAGATACCTGGTCATATAATTTGGCTAGTGGATTCAACTAAAATATTAAGTTGCTAAAGCCTGACTTTGGGTTAACATGACAGAGTGAAACTCTAGGAGACCTGAGACAAAGGAGATTTGCAGGTACCTGCAGGCTGTTCCTCTTAGAAATTCACCAGGTGTTTATGTGAAAGATCAGGGATAATACTTAGAAAATTATCCCATTTGGGGTTGATTTGGTAGCCTCTTCCAAAATCCACCCAGAGACATCACATAAGCCATAAATATGTATAGAGGTATACTATATATGATATATATATATATGTTCACAATATGATATAAAGTGTACATGTATGTCCTTTAATGTACATGGATTTTAAAGAATTTGTAGTCTGCAGTGCAGGATATTCATTGCAATAGGCATCTGAAGACAGAAACAGGGAAAAATAAATTCTAGCCTTGGCTGATGGGTGAGAAAGAATAAACACTGGATGGGCTAAAGAGCTGAATGAAATAAAGAGGAAAAAGAATCCCTGAATAAGATGTGAAATTTTAGACACTGACCAACTTAAACAAAAGAGAGAAAGCAGGCTAAAAACAAACGAACAAAGTTTTGGGCAACTGTAGGGACACAATGAAACGTCTAATATTTTTATCCCTAGAATCCTGGAAGAGAAGAGAGTGGGATTTAAAATTTAAAAAAGTATGTGAAGAAACAGTGGGCAAACTTTTCAAAAATTTGTCAAAAATAGCAACCAGAGAAAAAAGAAACTTTACCTGCAGGGGAAAAACAATTGACATGAAAGCAGATTTCACATCAGAAACCATCGAGACAAGAAGCGCCAAAATATTTTTCAAGTGCTGAAGGAATAAAACTTCTAATCCAGAATCCTATACCCAGCCCTCTTTTCCACCCTCCCCCCCAAAGAATGCTTCAGGGATGAAGGAGAATTCAAGATAATGTCAAAAAAGCTAATCTAAGAGAATTTTCTGCCCATGTGACCTACCCTAAAACAAATATTTAGCATATCAAACTGATAATTTGATATCAACTTATTGAGTAAATCAATAAATTGAAGAGAAGGTACAAATCTTCCTTAATGAATAATTCTAATTATAAATGTAGAAGGAATGAAGTAGTGGCAAAGATTCTTCTTAGTCAAATATTAGTTAGGCTCCTCTAAGCTCTTTTTTCAATGAGGTTTCTTCCTTGGGCCATGTTTTTAAGAGCAAGAATCCAGCTAAGTTAAACAAAGACTTCCCACCCATAATATATGATCATCTTTGATATTTGATCAAATTCCTCATCACTTACCATCCCCTACCATCTGGCCTGCGTACAAGAATCTTGTCATTTTGGTTTAGCCAGATTTCTTTCCCCCTTTAGTAAGTTTCACCTGCTGACTCCTGTGCTACTCTTTCACTATAAATCTCTACTTTTCCTTACTGTTATTATTAGTAGAGCCTGATTTCTCTCTCTCCTACAGCTGAAGTTCCTCCATAATATAATCTTCCTTGTCATCTTTAACAATGGTCATCAAGAAATTTTTAATAGTTAATCAAAATACAACATTAGAGCACCACAGAGATGGTTGTTATGGGCCAATTAATCTTCAAATTTCTGGTCAAAACTTTGAGAAGCAGAACAGTAGCACAGCTTAAAAGAAATCTCCTTCAAAATATTACTATGGTGATTCTTACACATGTCTGAAAATGAATTTTGGTTCCCTTGTTCCCTTCCTCTTGAATTTAGTACTTGCTTCTATACAATAGAGTTTGGAAAGGAAAAAGTAGTAACTTTATAGTACAGAAAGTTAACAAATACCACATTAAACAATCAAAGTGATCACTGAGACTGAATCATGCTGGCATCAGGTATTTCCTGATAGGGTGACATGAGAAGAGCACAACCTCGGTGGTATTTGCACATTTCCAAGTAGAAGGATAGTGGTCTATAAGTTATTTGACAAATACCATTCAAAAGTGTCTATTTTTTTTTTTTTAATGAGAGAAAATGTTGCAGGTTGAAGTAGACCAGTGACATAATATCTACATACAATGTAATTTCCTGTATTGTATCCTGGAGTAAAGAGAAGACAGTTGGGAAAAAAAAAAGAAACAGAAAAATCAGACGTAGTCTGTAATTTAACCATTGTTATGGTATCAAAGTTAATGACTAAGTTTTGAAAATGAAGCAAAAAGTGAAAGTGAAAGTTGCTCAGTTGAGTCCAACTCTTTGTGACCACATGGACTAAAAGTCCATGGAATTCTCCAGGCCAGAATACTGGAGTGGGTAGCCTTTCCCATCACCAGGGGATCTTACCAACTCAGGGATTGAAACCAGGTCTCCCACATTGTAGGTGGATTCTTTACCAGCTGAGTAACAAGGGAAGCCCTTAGTTAATTGCTAAGTTTTGAACATAGACAAAATATATAAACCTATAAAATAAAAAAAGTTAAAGGAAACCCAAGCAAGAGAACTCTAAAACAGAAAATGTCAATATATATCATTAGATTTTAACACTAATGGAATATGAGTGAAGAATATAACAGTATCCTCTGTACTATTTCTGTTCTTCTGAAATATCTTAAATTCTAAACTTTAAAATTTTTAAATAATCTTGAGATAAATATCTATACTATTTCCAGTTTCAACAATTATACCTCAAAATGTTCTCTTATCTGATCCTTGTTTTTACTGTATCTCTACTTGCATGTATATGCTCAGTGTCCAATGCTCTGCAACCCACACACTATAGCTCACCAGGTTCCTCTGTCCATGGAGTTTTTCAGGCAAGAATACTGAGTGGCTATTCCATTTCCTACTTCAACTGATCTCCCCAACCTAGGTATCCAGCTCACATCTCCTGCATTTCCTGGAGTGGCAGGTGGATTCTTTAACCACTGTACTACCTGGGAAACCCTTATATCTCCACTTAGATATTAATTATTTTGTGACATCTGTAGGAAATGCACCCTTCAAATATGCACATAAAAGCAACATACACTTTTTGAAATGTTTACACTTAAGAAAACCATTCATATATATTTACATCCTCTAGTGTAATCTTTCACTTGAATTTAAACATGGATTGAGTCAATAATGCAAATTTACTGCACCATCATATAATAGAAAAACTGTTACTGACAGCACCATTCTCTCATCTAGAGGAATATTCTAATGTACATAAAACTGTTCGTTAGGTAACAACAATTTCCTATTTTGATTAATAGGGACAATGCTTTTTTTCTGCCATTAGACTGTCTCTGGGAAGATCTCTTCCCACATGTGACTGTACTTCAGTGATACTGTTTTCCCTTTTTCACACTAAATGACTTGTGTGTTGCTTTGTATTTCAACTCTGGCATTAGTTTCACTTCCTTCAAATAGTCTTAGGGCTTGGAGTAAAGTAATACTCCACACCTTTGGGATCTTCAGGAGGAAAATTTGGTCTGTTTACTTGTGTCCTTGAAAGTCTTTTTTTTTTTGCTTTTTTGAGCAACAATATCTTCTAGACAACAGTCTGTGTTTTTCTTACACCTTATGCATGGCAGTAAGAATCTATTAATTGAAAATTAAGATTTTGAATTTATAAATATAGCTAATCCTAATCACTATAAGCCAGAAAAATGGGCTATGCTTGTGGCTTAGAGGCAAAGAATCCGCCTGCCAATACAGGAGACACAAAAAATACAGGTTTGATTCCTTGGTAGGGAAAATCACCTGGATAAGCAAAGGCAACTGGCTCCAGTATTTTTGCCTAGAAAATCCCATAGACAGAGGAATATGCATGGTGGGCTACAGGGGTCACAAAGAGTCAGACATGACTGAGAGCACAAACACACATTGCCTCTGTTACACTACAAAATCAGTGATGAGTTATCCATTCTCTTTTAATATTCACTATGTTCTTTAATCATGTAACTAATTTATGTAAAAAAGGATCATAGAAAAAGCAAGAGAATTCCAGAAAAACATCTGTTTTATTGACTACACTAAAGCCTTTGACTGGGTGGATCGTAACAAGTTGCAGAAAATTCTTCAAGAGATGGGAATAACAGGCCACTTCCCCTTCCTCCTAAGAAACCTGCATGCAGGTCAAGAAGCAACAATTAGAACTGTACATGGAACAACGGACTGGCTCAAAATTGGGAAAGAAATACATCAAGGCATATTGTCACCCTGCTTATTTAATTTATATGCAGAGTACATCATGTGAAATGCCAAGCTGGATGAAGCACTAGCTGGAATTAAAACTGCAGGGAGAAATACCAGTAACCTCAGATATGCAGATGATACCACCGCTATGGCAGAAAGCAAAGAAGAATTAAAGAACCTCTCGATGAAGGTGAAAGAGGAGAGTAAAAAGCTGGCTTAAAATTCAATATTCAAAAAACTAACATTATGGCATCCAGTTCCATCACTTCATGACAAATAAATGGGGAATCAATAAGAAACAGTGACGGACTTTATTTTCTTGGGCTCCCTAGTCACCTCATATGGTGACTGCAGCCACGAAATTAAAAGACGCTCACTGCTTGGAAGAAAAGCTATGACAAACCTAGACAGCGTGTTAAAAAGCAGAGACATTACTTTGCCAACAAAAATTCAATAGTCAAAGCTATGTTTTTTTCCAGTAGTCATGTATGGATGTGAGAGTTGAAGGCTAAAAGCTGAAGAATAGATGCTGTTGAACTGTGGTGTTAGAGAAGGCTTTTGAGAGTCCCTTGGACTGCAAGAAGATCAAACCAGTCAATCTCAAAGGAAANAAAAAGCAGAGACATTACTTTGCCAACAAAAATTCAATAGTCAAAGCTATGTTTTTTTCCAGTAGTCATGTATGGATGTGAGAGTTGAAGGCTAAAAGCTGAAGAATAGATGCTGTTGAACTGTGGTGTTAGAGAAGGCTTTTGAGAGTCCCTTGGACTGCAAGAAGATCAAACCAGTCAATCTCAAAGGAAATCAATCCTGAATATTCATTGGAAGGACTGATGCTGAAACTAAAACTTCAATACTTTGGCCACCTGATGTGAAAAGCCCTGATACTGGAAAAGATTTAAGGCAGGAGAAGGAGATGACAGAGGACGTGATGGTTGGATGGCATGATTCAATGGACATGAATTTAAGCAAGCCCCCAGAGCTGGTGAAGGACAGGGAGGCCTGGTGTGCTGTAGTCCATGGCGTCACAAAGAGTCAGACTCAGCTGAGTGACAGAACAACAATAACTGCTTTTTCTACTTTCTTACATGTTGGTCACCATAAACAAGGTCTCAAATTATCCAAAGTTTAACGCTAAAAACTCTCAACCCTGATTCATGTTCCATAGAATTTTTCTTGAGGATCACTGCTTCCATTAAACTTAAGTCATTTTCTTACTAAAATACATTTAAGAAAAAATAAGAGGAAATGAATATTCACATTTTATGACTTTATACTACCTTAATTCTCATGTTTACTCTGTAATAGGGTTATTACTATTAATCTCTCTTTGAAGAAGTGAAAGTGTTAGTCACTCCATCCTGTCATACTCTTTTCAACTCCAATGACTATAGCCCACCA
>SJYA01008009.1:0-17289 GCA_006410615.1 Neotragus moschatus | reverse complement strand
GGGGCGGGGGGGAGAGGGAGAGCTCGGTGATGCGGCGCTCACGTGACCAGCCAGGCGCCCTGCAGTCAGGTCTCGGGCAGTCCGCTTGGCTCGCACAACCCGCGCAGAAGCGGCTGGCAGAGCTGCCCAGGTGGCAGGCGAGGGGCGAGCGGGCTTGGGCGAGCCCGAGGAGGGGCAGACCTGACCCGGGCCCCGCAGGTCAGTGTGGAGCTGGGCGCTGCTGGCGTCCCGGGCATGGGTGGAAGTGGGTGGGGCTAGGAAGTGGGTGGGAGCCGCGGGGAGGGGCGCGGAGAGGAGAGCCGCGAGAAGGATGGGGAGTGCCACCCGGCGCGATGGATGGGGAGTGCCGCCAGGCGCGCGCCGCGTGGGCAGCTGGGGAGGGAGGACCCGGCAAGTGGGCCCGCCTCCTCCTCCACGCCCCTCCTCTGTGCCCTCCACCCATTTTCGAGCCTGAAATGGGGCCAGAGATGGGGGGAGCAGTGTGACTTTGAAATGTAGACAAATATCTGAGAATAGCTCCCCTCTCTGAGCCTAGGAGGAAATAGGGACCTCTGTGTAAAGGCCTGGGGGTGGGGGGCGCTGGCGGGTTGCCTTCAGAGGAGGGGTCCCAGAGACTCAAGCAGCTTGTAAAGCATCCTGGTCTCGTGCCTGAGGCCTGACAAAAATTTTGGCGACTGAGGTCCAGGGTTATGGGAGGTGGGGGAGGCAATGGTGGATGAGGGCCCTGTGTTCATGGAGCTCCCAGCACATTTTCCTGTCTGCAGGTATGTGAAGCTGTTGCTCCTAGCGCTTTGCTGGGCTACCAAAAGAGGAGGAACCTGTGCAGAATCCCTGTAGGTCAGTGAAGGAAGAGGGCTCTGGACAGGGACCCAGAGGGGTGGGGAGTGTGGAGGGACCGCCCGCGAAGAATTGGGAGGCCCCCCACTTCCCAACAGATTTACACACACTGCCGTGCTGAGCAAGCATAGGGGAAAATGGCAGGGCCTGCCAGGGAAGTGTGTGTGCCCGAGGACTGGTGAGGTAAAGGGTGGGCAAAAGGCACCCTCGGAGGGCCAGGCCAGGTCAGGAGATCCCTGACAAAGAAATGACTACTACCATCCGGACCTGCATGTCACCCCCAAAACCTCTGTCTCTCTTGTCTCCTCTTTGTCTTCTCTTCCCCCGCCCCACTCCCAGGACAGGAAAAGGAGGGGACACTCAACGTGGAAAAACTCTGCAGTGAAAATGAAGCAAAGCCAGAGAACCAGGGCAAGATGGAAAACAAAGAACAGCCACTGGATGCAGGAAAATCAGGAGCAGCTTGTGCTAGGGAAGATGAGGAAAAGTTAGAAAACCAGGGAAGGACAGATCCCAAGGGAAAGACAGATGAGGAAGTATTAACGGTTACGGAAAGGCCGGAGTGTGAGACCAAGCCAAGAGAAGCAAACCCAGAGAGCGAGGCAAAGCCAGTGAGTGAGGAGGAAGAAGCAAAAGAAAAAGCAGAGAGCGAGGGGAAGCCAGAGAGTGAGGGAAAGCCAAAAGAAGACAAGCCAGCCAGCGAACCAAGGGAACCGAGGGCTGGCAGAAAGCGCCCAGCTGGAGAGGATGTACCCAGGAAGGCCAAAAGAAAAACCAACAAGGGNTGGAAAAACTCTGCAGTGAAAATGAAGCAAAGCCAGAGAACCAGGGCAAGATGGAAAACAAAGAACAGCCACTGGATGCAGGAAAATCAGGAGCAGCTTGTGCTAGGGAAGATGAGGAAAAGTTAGAAAACCAGGGAAGGACAGATCCCAAGGGAAAGACAGATGAGGAAGTATTAACGGTTACGGAAAGGCCGGAGAGTGAGACCAAGCCAAGAGAAGCAAACCCAGAGAGCGAGGCAAAGCCAGTGAGTGAGGAGGAAGAAGCAAAAGAAAAAGCAGAGAGCGAGGGGAAGCCAGAGAGTGAGGGAAAGCCAAAAGAAGACAAGCCAGCCAGCGAACCAAGGGAACCGAGGGCTGGCAGAAAGCGCCCAGCTGGAGAGGATGTACCCAGGAAGGCCAAAAGAAAAACCAACAAGGGGCTGGCTCAGTGTCTCAAGGAATACAAGGAGGCCATACATGATATGCATTTGAGCAATGAAGAGATGATAAGACAATTTGATGAGATGGCCAAGGTGGGGAATGAGGTGAAGAAAACCAGACAGAAATTAGGGGGGTTTATGTGGGTGCAGAAAAGTTTACAGGATGCCTTCCACCTGAGGGGCCCAAGGGAACACAGGGGTGGCTGCAGGGCCCCACAAAGGGGCTTTGAAAACATTCCTTTTGTGTAGTGCCTCTGACCAGCATTTACCAGGCCTTGTGCTTTAAAGTTTTGCAAATACTTTCCGTAGGTGTCACTCTTAATATCAACAATCTTTGATCAAATTAGAGTACTCTATCAGTAGGGAATGTTTACCTATGTGCATTAATTACAAAGACATTATGATTCTTGGAAAAATAAAGTAGCTTATAATATCATCTACAGAATCAGTCCACTGTTGTAAAAGAACAGAAATTTACATAGTACATCTTGCACAGGAAAGGTAGAAAACTTTGTTTACTAAGTGGTTAACAGTAGTTTTATGAATTGTGAGATTGTGATTATTTTCTTTGTTTTCTTTCTACTCATCCATTTTTTTCCTAGAGGACCCAGATAACTTATAAAGAAATACTAAAATATTAAAAAGGAAAGCAATACATTAAAAGCAATACAAAGAATTGTTTACTGAGTTTATGAAAGCAGCGAAAACACTAAAATTCTTGTTGTCAGACTTTAAAATGTTATGTAAAACTCACATGACTTTTAGACTCATATCTGGAAGAATCAACTTGGCAATTATATCCACTGCTCTAAAGGACAATCTTGTCATCTGTGAAATCTGGATAATAATTGCCTCACGGGGTTGTGGAATGGATTAGATGAGATACTGAGTATGTAAGCTGTGTTAGGCTGGTATCTAACTTTTTTTAGTAGTTGAAATAGGACCCCATCAGACCCTTGGAAGAAGGTGGAGGTAGTTCTCACCTGTGCCCAGGAATAAGTCCAGGGAGCCAAAAAGTGGGTACCACCCTCCCGTGGGTATTGCTAAATCTTCTGGGTGCTGTGCCCCTTTGTGAGTCCTGTACCTTTAAGATAAGGTCTTCACTGCTACTGATGAACTGGTGTCCCCAAGATGACAAAGTCCAGTTGATTTCTTTGGAATTCCCCCCAGTGAGTCCTAAACCTGCCCCACCCCATGATACTTATTGAAGTGAGGATAAAGCCCTTTTCCTCATTTTAGAGTTATACTTATCCAAGTGGGTAACACATCAGCGATGCTTTGGTCCCTAGGGGCTTTCAAATTTTTGCATACAATGATCTTTCCACCAGATTCAGATATAGGAAGCTGGGAAAAAACTTGACTGGCACACCTTGTACTCTTCTCATCTGTCAGTACCTTCTCAGCTCCATTCTTCTTTCCTTAGAGGAAATTCTCTTCTAGGAGACAGCGCGAGGCCCTGCATTACAAGGTTAGCACAACTACTCATACTTGTGGTTTTTACAGCATTGCTACTCAAATGATGGTCCATGGACCAGTTGCATCAGCATCATCTGAGAGAGAGAAATGTAGAATCTCAGGTCCCCATCCTAGAGCTACTGATTGAAAATCTTCATTTAAACAAGATCTTTAGGTGATTTCTGAGCACTTTAAAGTTTGCAAAGCACTGGTTTATAAGGAAACTCTCCTTAGCCTCTTACTCACCATCATGTGCAATATGTACCTACAAGGGTAAATACATGTGCTGCGTAAGATATACCCACACAGACTATTAAGTAGGCCTGTTTATCAAACTGCGCAAACACGTCTCCAACATTAGTAGAACCTGAAACAAATTCAATGAGTCAATACCTGCAGTTTTTTACTACGTAGAGTAGAACAGCATTGGTTAGAGCCAAAGAGTAAATATCAGATTGTATCCCAGGTAGATAGGATGAGTATTGTTTTGTGAAATTTGTATTTCACTTATTTATATATGGATATATGTATGTTTGTACACCTTGAATTGTGATGAAAAGTAAACTTCTGATTGTGGGCTGAATATTTTAAAAATTGAGAAAATCTGCTTCGGACTCTGCTTCTCGAAACACAATTTGTCTTTTTCATCCTGGCATCTCTAATGCCTAGCACATGAGTGAGTCCTCTGCCTTTTCTAAAACCAGCTTGAACATCTGGAAGTTCACGGTTCACATATTGTTGAAGCCTAGCTTGGAGAATTTTGATCATTACTTTGCTAGTGTGTGAGATGAGTACAATCGTGGGGTAGTTTGAACGTTCTTTGGTATTGCCTTTCTTAGGGATCAGAATGAAAACTGACCTTTTCCAGTCCTGTGGTCATGGCTGAGTCTTCCAAATTTGCTGGCATATTAGTCGCTTCAGTCGTGTCCAAATATTTGCAACCCCATGGACCTCAGCCCACCTGGCTCCTCTGTCCGTAGGATTCTCCAGGCAGGAATACTGAAGACTGACTGTGAAAGTTGCTCAGTCATGTCCAACTCTTTGTGACCCCGTGGACTATACAGTCTATGGAATTCTCCAGGCCAGAATACTGGAGTGGGTAGACTTTCCCTTCTCCAGGGGACCTTCCCAACCCAAGGATTGAACCCAGGTCACCTGCACTGCACGCAGATTCTTTACCAGCTGAGGCACAAGGGAAGCCCAAGAATACTGGAGTGGGTAGCTTATCCCTTTTCCAGTGGATCTTCCCGACCCAGGAATCAAACCGGGGTCTCATGCATTGCAGGCGGATTCTTTTTTTTTTTAATATAAATTATTTGTTTTAATTGGAGGTTAATCAGGCAGATTCTTTACCAACTGAGTTATCAGGGAAGCCCCAGTAATACTGGAGTGGATTGCCATTTCCTCCTCCAGGGGATCCTCCCCACCTAGGAATTGAACCTGCATACCCTTCCTCCTTTGCACTTCAGGTGGATTCTTTACCACTGAGCCACCAGGAAAGCCACTGCTAACGTGGCTTATTTGCTTATTTGCTAGAAATCTCTCAATCTTCCCGTCATGATTCGATCTTCACCCTCCCACCCTGCTCTGTATCCCAGGAAGTCTGACTTATATTGACTCCATCAAAGGGCTCTCTTGTTCTTTGGGAATCAATGGTGGACAGTATGGTTAGGAAATTTTCTTCCCAGCTTGTTCCCTGTAGTGTCACCAGATGCTGATTGAAAGTCTTCTCTAAAGTTTCCTGGGGGGTTGCCTTCTCCAAATAGGCTCTGTATCTCCAGCTTTTGGTAACCTGTCTTTCCCTTTGTCCCTCAGGCCTAGATAATCCTACCTTTACTAGCCACAGAGCATTGCACTATCTTTTGTGGTTCTCAGGACTACCCTTCCCATATCTTTGTATAGTGTCCTTTAAAAAAACTCATTTTTGCTAATGTAGATGGGCCCCCTGTTTCCTGTCGTGCACTTCTCAGATACAGTAGTAGATACCAGAAGTTACCCAGAAATTGGGTTACTAATTTGAAGAGAGAAAAAATTACCTGTTTATCATGGTGTTCGGGAGAGTTGGAGGTGGGTGTTAGGAGAGGTTCCTTGGTAACAGCATGTAGCAGTGTCACACTCAGATTTACACCACTGGTGGCATTGTGAAGTGCAGGTGGAATCCGAAGTTCGGGGAGTCAAACTGCTCTGTGCCAAAAATAATTATCCAAAAGGTTGTGGAGTTCCCCATTTCCTCTGATGCTCCTAAAGAGTACGCATAGGAACAAGGAAATTGAAAGCTCCAAAAATACAACAGAAAGCACGTACAGAGCACCGGAAAGCCTGCGTGCCATGTTTGGAGCCGCTCATCTTAGGGATGAGAAAAGCTGATGGCCAATCTCAGGTCCTTGCAGTGTCACTGAGTTCCACTGCCAATTGCACGCCCTACATGCTATGGATTTTATAATAAGGTAAGCACACTGACCTTTCCAGGTGACTCAGTGGTAAAGAATCCCCTGCCAGTGCAGGAGACGCAGGTGATGCAGGCAACATGGGTTCGATCCCTGGGTGGGGAAGAGTCCATGGAGAAGGAAATGGCACCGCACTCCAGTACTCTTGCCAGGATAATCTCATGGACAGAGGAGCCTGGGTGGCTACAGTCCATACAGTCACAACAGAGTTGAACATAACTGAGCAACTGAGCACACACACAGCACACACATAAGGACACTAGTAGGGAAGGAGTGGAGCCCCAGATACAGGTATTTGCAGACATGCTCCAAGGCATTAAAAAATGCATTGGTGAGAGGGTCATGGGCATCCTTGATAGCTTCTGTGGGCCCGGGCTTTGTAGGCTGGAGATGATGGTGGAGAATGCTGCAGCAGAATTGGGCTACTTCATCTTGATGTGAATGAAGGGATCTCAGAGTGGTAGAGGTCAGGTGACAGTGCTTAATCATATGTGACAAGGTGAGTGCAACTACCACAATGAGCCACAGGAATGAAAAGGTAATAGGATGTTTGACCCACAGGGTCTGTGTAGCCATCAGGTTAATCAGAGCACTCTTAAAAATGAAACAATTGGGCAGCCTATAGGATGCTGCCTAACATATTCAGGCAGTAAAGAATTTTACGTCTGCTGTTTCTTAATTCGAGTTGCTGTAGTAAGGTTTTTCACTCTCACCCAATTGAGGTGAAAGCAGGGCACCTCTGAGGTGGACCCAGCAGCCACCAGTATATACTATGCATCTGACATATAATCTTTTTCAGTGGGACCTGCACACACTTTTCAGGGCGACTGTGCCTCAGGGAAATAGAAACACCAAGACCTCCTGAGAGTTATTAGTTGTGAAGTATAAAGTATGAAATATACAAGTATATGAAATATACATAAGCATATGAAGTATAAGCTATATGAAGTATAAAAGCTCCGAATTGGTGCTAATCTCTAGACTGCGGGGTGGAGAGAGAGTCAAAAAGATAGACAACAACAGAAAATATAGTGACAGACTAATGAGATATGGTGGAGAAAAAAATCTAATGTATATATGATTGACCCTTGAACAACATGGGCTTAAACTGCTTGGTCCACGTATATGCAGATTTTTTCAATAAATATACAAAAATATTTATGTAGAACATTGTGTGCAAAATTTATGTTGAAATGGATTCTATTTCTTACATAGGTATAAGATGAGTGATATAAAATTAATAATGTGTTAATTTTCTTGCTGTTTTATAACTTTGCTTTAAAGAAGCAAATAACTGGAGAATTAACATAAGCCATCTTCTTAAAGAGATGGTAATACCAGACTGCCTTTCTTGCCTCCTGAGAAATCTGTATGCAGGTTAAGAAGTGACAGTTAAAACGGACTGGTTCCAAATTGGGAAAGGAGTACGTCAAGACTGTATATTGTCACCCTGCTTATCTAACTTATATGCAGAGTTTATCATGAGAAATCCCTGGCTGGATGAAGCATAAGCTGGAATCAAGATTGCCGGCAGAAATATCAATAAACTCAGATATGCAGATGACACCACCCTTATGGCAGAAAGTGAGGGGGAACTAAGGAACCCCTTGATGAAAGTGAAAGAGGAGAGTGAAAAAGCTGGCTTAAAACAACATTCAAAAAATGAAGATCCTGTCCCATCACTTCATGGCAAACAAATGGAGAAAAAATGGAAAGAATGACAGTCATTTTCTTGGGCTACAAAACCACTGCAGATGGTGCCTGCAGCCATGAAATTAAAAGATGCTTACTCCTTGGAAGAAAAGCTATGACCAACCTACACAGCATATTAAAAAGCAAAGACATTACTTTGCTGACAAAGGTCTATCTAGTCAAAGTTATGATTTTTCCAATAGTCATGTATGGATGTAACAGTTGGACCATAAAGAAAGCTGAACACCGAAGTATTGATGCTTTTGAATTATGGTGTTAGAGAAGACTCTTGAGAATCCCTGGGACTGCAGTAATATCAAAGCACTCAATCCTCAAGGAAATAGGTCCTTGAATACTCATTGTAAGGACAGATGCTGAAGCTGAAACTCCAACTCTTTGGCCACCTGGTGAGAAGAACTGACTCATTGGAAAAGACCCCGATGCTGGGCAAGATTGAAGGCTTAAAGACTGAAAGATGGGAAGAAGGGGATGACAGAGGATGAGATGGTTGGATGGCATTACCGACTCGATGGACATGAGTTTGAGCAAGCTCCGGGAGTTGGTGATGGACAGGGAAACCTGGCGTAGTGCAATCTGTGGGGTCACAAAGAGTCAAAGATGACTGAGCAACTGAACTGAACTGATCTGTGCATCAGCCTATCATCATCACAGGTAAGTGTTTTTCTTTAATGTCGTAATGTTTCAATGTCATATTATGAATGTCACTGTAAACTATATGCCATAGAAATTTTATAATGGTTCATTCCTCAGTGTATAGGCTAGCTTACCATGAAGCAATGGTATTGATTACACTGTTACCATAAAGCAATCACATTGCTGCTTCTTTGTTATCAATGCATGAATCCTTATATCTGTAAATAAATGTGACTTTCTTTTTTGCATGAATTTTTCATTTTCGAAGTCTAGTGTTAGTAATACACACAATAGCTACAGTATTTTGTATCATATAAAACAATATTGATGTAGAAATTGACAGACTATGTAAACAAACAATGTAAACTTATGGTATTGACAAAACAGCACTGTACATGTATTTTCTCTTCCTTATGATTTTCTAATAACATTTTCTTTAGCTTACAATATTGTAAGAGTGAAATATATAACACAAAATAATGTGTTAGTCGACTGTTTATATTACCAGTAAGACTTCCATTCAATGGTAGGCTATTAGCAGTTAAATTTTTCATGGATGTTCAACTATGTGGGGAGTCAGCACCACTAGACCCTGCATTGTTCAAAGGTCAAATGTATAATCAAAGTCTCAGAAGAAGAGGAGAGAGAAAATGGGGATGAAATACCATGAAGACATAATGGAAGATTGCCTGTGGCCTGGTAACTTAAGAAGCCCCATTGACCTGATCCTTGATGAAAGTGATAAAAATGACATTTTAAAATCAGCCATTAAAGACCTTTGGAAATGGGCCTAAAGACAACAATCCACACACAAAAAAATGTGTTCAAGAAAATCTACAAAAATTCACTAAGAAAGCTAAAAGCCTCTAATATTTGAACCAATGTTGTTTCTTCCCCACTTTTCAAGTTCACCGAAGTAGACACTCCATTTTAGACTGCTGTAGACAAAACACGGAGAAGGCAATGGCACCCCACTCCAGTACTCTTGCCTGGAAACTCCCATGGATGGAGGAGCCTGGAAGGCTGCAGTCCATGGGGTCGCTGAGGGTCGGACACAACTGAGCGACTTCACATTCACTTTTCACTTTCATGCATTGGAGAAGGAAATGGCACTCCACTCCAGTGTTCTTGCCTGGAGAATCCCAGAGATGGGGGAGCCTGGTGGGCTGCCGTCTATGGGGTCGCACAGAGTCAGACACGACTGAAGTGACTTAACAGCAACAGCAACAGCAACAGCTAAAACACAGGGTTCCCTGTGGCCTATTTCCCAGCTGTGTGAGACACTGTCAGGTAATAAATGTGTTGTTTTAAGCTTCAAAATTTAAAGTAATTTTTTACATAATAATAGAAAACTAAAATGGATATTGATATTGAAAGTGCCAAATACCTAAAAATATTAAATGGCTTGGGAACTGGGTAGTGAATGGAGATTAGGAGAACTTGGTGTAATACTGCTTTGACCTATCTGTAAATAAAAATATACACTTCATAGACCCTGCTAGCCAGGCCCAGAAGGACGCAAGGAGCATGTTATTAGAAACTGGAGGAGTGAGATCCTCATATGCAATAGCAGAATATTTCATGAAATTATCTCCCACAGTTCAGGGGAAAGCAGAACATGTACGTGATAAACGTGGACATTTAGCTGAGGAGATTTCCAAAGCGCTGAGGTATGACCTGGTGTCTTACTGTTTATATCAAAATGTGGCAAGAGAGAGACAAATTGAGGGAGTATTTGCTAAACAAAAAAAGAAATAGGACTTGATGATTTGGGAAATTCCCATTCTAGTCAAATGGCAAAATACACTAAAATTAATCCCAGGGACAGAGGAGCCTAGTGGGCTGCCTTCTATGGGGTCATGACTGAAGCGGCTTAGCAGCAAGAGATGGCTTCTGAGCGAATGACATTGAGAGAAAGCTGAGGGTTTGGTAGTAAAATATTTTGCTGAAACCTCCAAAAGTTAAAAAAAAAAAAAAGTCAGAGTACTCAGTCCCACAAAGCTCACTTTTTCAACAGAAGTCAACCACCTCTAGGATGCTCAAGGGGTCTAGAGGTCAGAGACAAGGGAGCCAGTGATCTAAAGCATGAGAAGGATTTAACATGTCACTACTGGCTTGGTGCTGGAGGGCATCATGCGGTAAGGAGCATGTACCTCCTTTAGGAGCTGAGCGCATGCACACTCAGCCACCTCAGCAGGAGCCAAAGATAGAGAAAAATGATCTCAGAAATAATTGGGTGTGTAGGTTTTGCTCAATGGAGTAAGACCCAGTGCAATTTGTTCCAGAGGAGCAAGGTCTGAAGGAAATTATATCAACAGCAATATCGTCAGCTTGGAATGAAAGAAGCAGAAGAGTACAAAGTGAAAGGAGGGTATCAGACTGCCAAAACTCTTCTGGTGGGAAGTAGTCTGATAAAATTATTTAACCGGGATCACACGCTACCTTTAATGAAAAAGGAAGAATGAATCAGAGGCCAGAACCAAAAACTGAATACAGCCCTAAGAGTGCAGAGTCATGAACACAGGGCGTGAAGCTAGGAGCCACAGAGGGTTATGCTCAGGTCTTGAGATCTAATGATAGCGTCCAGGTCTTTGGGATGAGTGACTCTTTCTTATCTTCCATTTTCCCCATTTTGGTCTATAGCTGTTATCCTGTGCCTCTCCCGTCATGAGATGCTGGGAATTTTGTGGGCAGGAAATTGTGTCTTTACTATCCTAGGTCCAACGAAGAGAGAAATACCTTCAGGAACTGCACGTAAGGAATTATGCCCCAAATTCTCATCCCCATCTGGTTTAGATTATTTGCATGATGGGATTTGTTACCTTTTGAGCTGACACTGTCATAGGATGAGATTCTTGGGAGCCTTAGGAGAATGCGTTTTGTATTTGGGAAGGACATGAATCTTTCGGGACCAGAAGGCAGACTGTGGTAGGCAGAATTTTAAGATGGCCTACCAAATTACCAGCCAATAGTGTATACATACCTTCTTCCAGTTAATTCAATCAAACACTAATCCATATATTTCTGTAAAATCATCTTGTAGACATCAGTTGACCTTAATATAGGAAGATTATCTGAGTGAGCCTTACCTAATCATTTCATCTCTTTAAATAAGTGGTCTAAAGTCAGAGATTAAAAGCATGAGAGAGAGTCAATGTGCTATCGCTTGCTTGAAAATGCACAAGCCTCATGGTAAAGAATGCAGGTAGCCTCTACAAACTGAAACAACCTAGCTGACTGCCAGCAAAAAAAATACATGACCACAGTTCTACAGTTGCAAGGAACAGATTTCTGAAAAGAACTGAAATGAACTTGGAAGTAGATTTCCCCACCTAGAGTTTCTAGATGAGAATTTGGTTTGTCTGACATCTTGATGTTAATCTTGTGAGACCCTGAGCAGAAAATACAACCATGGTGTGCCATACTTCTGACCTACAGATGTGTGAGCTAATGAATGAGTGTTTTGTTAGGCTGCTAAGTGTGTGGTAATTTGTTGTGCAATCGTAAATAATTATATCTTGAGACATAAATATTTGTGCCACCTGTGCCCTTTATGAGTGGCCATATACAAACCTGTTCCTCAGACTTCCTCATCATTACTTTTCCAATTTAATTCTCTGCAAGTCCCCGACCAATATTTTAATCATTGCACATGAGCCAAAGTAGATCCATATCTATAGCCATGACAAAAGTTCATACAAAAATTTACCCACTGGTATCATTTCTTTCCTACTCTTTTCTGAGCCATTCCTGAGTGTAGTGATAGTGCACCAGACATACATTTGTCAACATACAAAAGATACAGCCATGAACTGGACCCCTACTTTATCTCTCTTTTTCTAACTGGTTTTGAGGAACACCCCATGAGGCCATATATGTTATTTGAGAGACAATGACAACAGGAGTAGGTCTGTAATTTGCTTGTCCTTTCTGGATTTACTCAGGCTCAGTCTTTTAAATCTATATGCAATTAATGGTTGAAAGCTGGTGCTCAGACCAAACTTTATTATTCAAAAGAGTAGACAGACATAAATTCACAATGGATGGCTCATTTGTGCAGAAAATTAAAAACTCATGATCAGATGTTAAGTCTTTAGGACTAGTCGTAAGTTTCTCAAATGGAGAGCTGTTGCCAAGAGAAGAAGGCATTTTTTTCTCTAAAAGTGTGCATTCTAATTCTACTACTGGGGCTTTCTAAGGCTTCGTAGACTCTGTTTAGCATGAATTCAGTACAACTGGGTCTGCAGAGCCATGAAGCTGAAGTGTCAGAGAAACTTGCACTGCAGCCTGGACCTACTGTGGATCCTTTTCTTGCTCTGGATACCACTCAAAACTGGAAATCAGGGCTTCCCTGGTGGTCCAGTGGTTAAGAATCTGTTTTGCAATGCAAGGGACACCAGTTCGATCCCTGGTCCAAAAAGATCCCACATGCCATGGAGCAAATAAGCCCCTGTGCCACAAGTGAGCCAGCGCTTTAGAGCCAGTGAGCTGCAACTACTGAAGCCCACAGGCCTAAAGTCCACGCTCTGCAACAGACGAAGCCACTGCAATGAGAAGCTGGTGCACTGCAAAAAAGAGCAAGATACCCTGCTCACCACAAGAGAAAGCTCGTAAGCAGCAATGAAGGCCCACTACATCCAAAACATAAAACTAAAGTATATGGTAAAAAAAAACAACCCTGGAAATCATAGGGAGTTCAAGCACAAAACCAATATGATCTACGTTGTCTCTAAAACCTGAAGCCTTGGTTCCCCCAGGCTAAATGGAGAAAGCTCACCTGTTGGTAACCCAGCTGCTGTCCTTCCAGGGCAGCCCCTGAGCCCTGGCCCCCCACCCTGGCTGGGATGCTTCTATTCTCCCATGAGGCTATGCTCCTGTGCATTCACAGAGAGAGGCACAGATTCTCCAGCTGCTTAGTTTCACTTTGTAGTTTAGTTTCACTGTCTTCCTAGGCTTAAGAAATTCCACTTTCTTCACCCCAGGAGCTCTTCTTGGTGCTTCTGAATGTATATTTCTTTTATTGATGACAGCTCTAGCTGTGAATTGCAGTAGGGTCCTATCCAACCTGTGAAGCCCACGGCACCCAGATCCTTTGGAATTGTAAGTAAACCCTTTTAGACAACTGAAGTTATTTTCCCAAGGTTTTTCTAAACTTGGAGAAAAATTTGAATTCCTGAATTAGTCATTATTATTTACACTTTTAGTACCTACTATTTGTTAGGTACTGTGCTAGGCACTAGGAATACCAGTACAAAATGGACTGGATATGCTTTGCAATACAAAGAGTCCAATGCCAAATTTCTTAAGTTTTTAAAAACCACAACCCACAATCAGAAATATATATACATATATTTATCACAACTCATGGCATACACACATACACACATATACAACAGAAACTTAAATTTCTCAAAACAATATTCACCCTACATGTATGCAATTTGATTATTTTATATTTGACTCTATCCAACTTTCTATCTTATTTCATTAAAAATTACAAGTCTTGACCTAGTGAATTATTAATAATTTCAAGGCTTACTCGTACATGGGGGGAGGGATAACTTCAGCTTGACAAATACAGGTCTGTTTAATAATCTATTATCTGTATCTTATATGGGGCATATAATTATCCTTTCAGGAACATCTTTCATAGAACAGTGGGAGTGGGGAGCCTGAAGAGTCTCCCTCTATGCCAGTGTTTTCAAATGCCAGTGTGCATGGGAATCATCTGGTGAGCTTGTTAAAGTGAAAATTCCAACTC
The DNA here is from genome assembly GCA_006410615.1 of Neotragus moschatus. Lineage (NCBI taxonomy): Eukaryota > Metazoa > Chordata > Mammalia > Artiodactyla > Bovidae > Neotragus > Neotragus moschatus. The sequence continues at coordinate 3,239 of SJYA01008009.1, read as the reverse complement.
AGTAGGTCTGAGTAAGGCCTGGGATTCTCTATTTCTCATTAGCTCACAGGCCATGCTGATGCAGCTGGTCCATGGACCCCTTGTTCACTAATAAGGGTCTGAAAATCAAATATATTGTTGGGGCTGATGAACTGCTAATGCACGGCCTGATAAGAGTTTTCTGGGAGAGAATTCAACTAAGAAAGGGAGACCACAGATGAAATATTAATCTGTAAAGAACAGCACAGCCTCTGCCATATAGATATTTCCCCCTGTTCTAACCTGCAACATCTGAACTTGGTAATAAGGATATTCATATATGCAAAAACTCACAAATCAACAAAATACACATAAGTGATCATTTTGCTTGAAAAGAGTCTGAAAGATATTAGAGTCTCAAGTAGCACTGGGGGGATACTCACAGGTAACAGGGTAACTGTAATTCTGAAGTGAAGAGAGAGCTTTACCAACTTTTGTATAGAGGTCAAGGGTAGGTGGGCATTGACTCCAGAGAACTGATAGAGCTCTGGCACCTTTTGCCCTCCAGCTCATTATACAGTATCAGTAATGAGTCAGGACCCAGAAGAAGGGGCACAGTGCTCAGCAGACATGGCACTGTCCAAAAGAGAGAGACATCTATCTTTCAGCTTCTTTAACTTGTTCTTGGGCACAAGAGACACCTCCCTCAGTTCTCTGAGTGTCTGATTCCATCCACATACCTACTACTTCCTGAGAGTCCTGTGGGAGCCATTCTTCCACCAGGTATTTGGTGGGAGTTGGGTCACAACACATCTCATACATTCAGAACCTCATTTGATCCCCTTGGCAGGCCCACGAGTCAAATATTATCCCCAAATGACAGATTACAACACTGACTCTTATAGCAGTGTGTCCTTAAAACGGGGCTTCCCTGGTGGCTCAGTGGTAAAGAGTCTGCCTGCCAATGCCTGCAATGTAGGAGATGTGGGTTCGATCCCTGGGTCAGGAAGATCCTCTGGAGAAGGAAATGGCAATACACTCCAGTATTCTTGCCTGGGAAATCCCATGGTCAGAGGAGCCTGGAGGGCTACTGCCAAGTTGATTCCTCTAGCTCTGAGTACCATAGTTAATATGAGCTTTACTTATTATGAGTTTTACTTTATTATTCCTAACAACAGGAATATTAAGTGTCTTCATTGCACTTGTAAACTCACTGAACAGTCCAATCACTTATCATGTGTTGTTTTGTGGTCTTAGTTGTTTGTTTTTTTTTTAATGATTAACACAATCCATATCATTTAGGAAAAAGCATACATGAGGGCAAAGAAGAAAAAGAATCACACATGTTGGGATCCATAGGATGGTAGAGGATTCAGGAGAAGGGCTGGCAGTGCCCACTGACATGTTTACAACTAGGGAGAGACATAGGGATGGACATACCTGTGGTCATGTCATGGAGGTGATTTGAGTCATTTTCGAGTAGAGGTAAGACCTCTTTTCTGGCTACCATGCAAGAAAAAAACAACACCTAGTTTTTAGTTTTCATAGTTTGTGCACAAATGCACTATGATAACATTTATACTTTTACAAAAATGGTTTGATAGTATATATTCTGAAATACATAGTATATGAAATAGAATATATAGTATTCTGAAACAGCTTTGAAAAGTTTTTTCTTTATTGCTCTTTTACAGTGTACGGTGTATCATGAACATCTCCTCCACACACATGGGTGAAAACCCCCTACTGAAACACAGAGAGCACTGTAGTTGGATCAAAAGACTGCTGGTAAGGACAGGGACACCTAAAGCAAAGTATTAGCTTGAGGATACAGCACATAGCTTGGCAAGTGGCTGCCAGGGAAAGGAGGGTCAGTGATATTCTCATCAAAGAAATCAGAATCAAACACCAAGGCATTCAAGATACGGGATATCATGTAAGTCCCCGTTTGGCCCTCCCTCTGCCCCTCATTCCCCTGACACCCCATTGCCCCTTGAGGTTAATGGATCCTGTACATTTCTTTGTATTCAATGAAAACCACCCATTTTCTGTCTTTTCCTTAGCTCTTCCTGAGCCCTTGACAGATCTCCGCATTCTCTCAGCATCTCCTCACCTCCCAGATGCCTTTCCTGTAAGTTGTCCTGATAGTCCCTGGGGGAATCCTCCATCGTCCTGTCCATTTTTCTTTCTGCTTTCCGGGGCATGCAATCTTCAGCGGGGTGCTTTTCCGCAGTGCGTGGCTGGCTCTCTGACTTTGTCTGGGATTCCAGCTTGATTTCCCTGAGTGGGTTTCCCTCGGCTTCGGACTTACCCTGCTTTTCTTGCTTCCCCTCATCTGCAGGTTGTCTCTCATCGTCTGGCCGTCCCTCATTCTGGAGCTCTCGCTGCTGTTCTGACTTCCCCTCCACTTCCAGCTTTTCTTTCTCATCTGACTTTCCTTCATTTTCAGGCTCTACTTCATCTTCTGGCTTTCCCTCACTTTCCAGTTCAGTTCAGTTCAGTTCAGTTCAGTCGCTCAGTCGTGTCTGACTCTTTGCGACCTGATGAACTGCAGCACCAGGCCTCCCTGTCCATCACCAACTCCCGGAGTCCACCCAAACCCATGTCCATTGAGTCGGTGATGCCATCCAACCATCTCATCCTCTGTTGTCCCCTTCTCCTCCTGCCCTCAATCTTTCCAACTTTCCTTCATTTTCATTTCAGGGTTTTCCATGTTGAGATGTCCCTTCCTTTTCCTGTCCTGAGGATGGGGGTGGGGTGGGGGGTGGGTGAGAAAAGACAAAGAGGAGACAAGGGAAACTGAGGGCTTGGGTGGAAGGCAGGTCTGGACAGCACTCACCCACATCAGGGGCCCTCTGACTTGGCCTGGCCTAGTGTGCCTTCTGCCTATCCTTCACTGCACCATTCCTCCTGCACTGAGAGCCAACCGTTCCCTGGCAGGCCCTGCCACCCTGTACCATCCTTTAGTGCGGCGGGGAGGGTGTATAGTATGTGTGGTGGGGGGATGGGCAGTGGAGCCCTCAGGTGCTGCCCGAGCTGTGCCCGCCAGCTCCCAGCCCCGTGCCTGTCCAGTGCCCTCCTCCTTCACTGACCTACAGGGGTTCTGGCCAGGTTCCTCCTCCTTTTCTATCCACGTCTGCTAGAAACAGACACGCAGACCTGCAGACAGACAGGAAACGGAGTGGCTGCACGGTCTGTGGACTGGGTCCCTTTCCTGAATCCGGGGTCTCCTCATCCAACGGTTCCCCCATCCCCGAACTCTCCTGGTCCCAGTTTTTTTG
>SJYA01008006.1:0-17133 GCA_006410615.1 Neotragus moschatus | reverse complement strand
TTAAGCTGTTTTATTCTAGTCTTTCAAAGGAATTCAGACAGCTTTGACAAAGATAATGCTACCTCAGTGATTGGATCCCACAAGCTCTCACTCACAGTTAGGATAAGGATATCAAAGTGTTTGGTGAAATGATGGAAACAGCAGATCTAAAAAGATATAATTCTTTTGAGGGCAATGAAAATAAAAGGGAGAAATAGTGTATTGTGATTTTTAAAAGGGGGGAAAGATTAAGTAGAACTTGTACAAAGAACTTCAGAATCTAACGTTCAAAATGAAACTAAAACTAGGTTACTCTTAGGTCCACATATAGGAAAGCCATGTTTATTCTATTGTGATAATGTCCATTTTGATATGGAGTTTTGTCTTTATAAATGCTTCTTTTAGCATAATTTGTTGTGATTATCTCATTTTAGAGAAAAGTAACTGATATCCCATTAAGAGCATAAGATAATTTAAAAAATCCAGGGAGAGAAATACTTCATTGATCATTGGATGAAGCTTTCATGAAAAATCTCAATCTAATTGTCAGAACAGACTGATATATGCCTGCCAAAATTTAGCTCAGAATTTTATAGGCATTTATGGAAGTATATTGAGATACTCATCATGCCACTGGGATAGCTCAGATGGTTTGAGTTTTCCACTACATCTCCATCTCTGGAGTTCTCTCTTTTCATTGAAAGGACACAAAAAAGGACCTGTGGTTATCCTCATTCTGGAGGGGATGAGTGTTGGAGATGCAGCCTCCCAGGCTGATACTCAGTCCCTGTACTGTTTTGTGATATACCAATGTTGCCATAATTACTGATCAGATACTTACTGAACAGTACTCAGCTCTGGAAATGACTTCTGAATATGTTTCTTTCAAATCCTCTTAGAATAGAGAGAGTCAGTAAATCTCAAATTTCGTAGCTTTCACTGTCAGTATGAATAGGCTGTATATGCCCATTTTTCCTTTTGATTCACTGTAGCCTCTCAGTGAGTGATGATGATGGTGTGGTCACTCACCTATAGCCAGACATCCTGGAGTGTGAAATCAAATGTGCCTTAATAAGCATTACTACTAATAAAGCTAGTGGAGGTGATGTAATTCCAGCTGAGCTATTGGAAATCCTACAAGATGATGCTGTTAAAGTACTGCACTCAGTATGTCAACAAGTTTGGAATACTCAGCAGTGGTCACAAGACTGGAAAATGTCAGTTTTCATTCCAATCCAAAAGGACAGTATCAAAGAATGTTCAAACTAATGTACAATTGTGTTCATTTCACATGCTAGCAACATGAGGCTCAAAATCCTTCAAGCTAGGTTTCAGCAGTATTCGAATTGAGAACTTCCAGATGTACAAGCTGGTTTTAGAAGATGCAGAAAAACCAGAGATCAAATTGCCAAAATCCATTTGATCACAGAGAAATCAAGAGAATTCCAGAAAAACATCTATGTCTGCTTCACTGACTGTGCTAAGCCTTTGACTTTGTGGATCACAACAAACTGTGGAAATTCTTAAAGAGACACCTCACCAGTCTCCTAAGAAATCTGTATACAGATCAAGGAACAAGTGAGAACTGGACATAGAATAACAGACTGCTTCAACATTAGGAAAGGAATACATCAAGGCTATATATTGTCACCCTGTTTATTTAACTTACATGCAGAGTACATCATGTGAAATGCTGGGCTGGATGAATCACAAGCTGGAATCAAGATTGCTGGGAGAAGTATCAACAGTCTCAGATATGTGGATGATACCACTATAACGACAGAAAGTAAAGCAGAACTAAAGAGCCTCTTGATGAACGTGAAAGATGAGAATGAAAAAGCTGGCTTAAAACTCAACATTCAAAAAACTAAGATCATGGTTCCCATCACTTCATGGCAAATAGATAGGGAAAAAGGGGAAACAGTGACAGATTTTATTTTCTTGGGCTCCAAAATCACTGCAGATGGTGACTGCAGCCATGAAATTAAAAGACGCTTGCTCCTTGGATGAAAAGCTATGGCAAAAAACCTAAACAGCATATTAAAAAGTAGAGATAGCACTTTTCCAACAAAGGTNTAGGGAAAAAGGGGAAACAGTAACAGATTTTATTTTCTTGGGCTCCAAAATCACTGCAGATGGTGACTGCTACCATGAAATTAAAAGACGCTTGCTCCTTGGAGGAAAAGCTATGACAAAAAACCTAAACAGCATATTAAAAAGTAGAGATAGCACTTTTCCAACAAAGGTCTGTCTAGTCAAAGCTATGGTTTTTCTAGTAGTCATGTACGAATGTGAGAGGTGGACAATGAAGAAGGCTTAGAGCTGAAGAAATGCTTTCTTATTGTAGTGCTGGAGAAGGCTCTTGAGAATTAGTCCATAGGACAGCAAGGAGATCAAATCAGTCAGACCTAAAGGAAATCAACCTTGAATATTCATTGAAGGACTGATGGTGAAGCTGAAGCTCCAGTACTTTGGCCACACACACACACACACACACACACACACACACACACAAATAGAACAAAGAGCTGACTCACTGGAAAAGATTCTGATGCTGGGAAAGATTGAGGGCAGAGGCGAAGATGGTTGGATGGCATCACAGCCTCAATGGCTATGAGTTTGAGCAAACTCCCCGAGATACTGAAGGACGAGGAAGCCTGGTGTGCTACAGTCCATGAGGTCACAAAAGAGTCAGACACAACTTAACAACTCAACAACAACAATAGCCTTAATTTTTACCTTACTCCTCAGTGCTAAATCACTTCAGTCATGTCCCACACTTTGTGAGCCTATGGACTATAGCCCACCGGACTCATCTGTCCATGGGATTCTCCAGACAAGAATCATGGGGTGGGTTACCATGAGCTCCTCCAGGGTATCTTCCTGACCCAGGGGTCAACCCCGTGTCTCTAATGTCTCCTGTGTTGGCAGGTGGGTTTTTGTTTGTTTGTTTGTTTTTTACCACTAGTGTCACCAGACTTTATTTTAGCATTGCAAGAAATTCAGGTCCTTTTTGTTGCTGTTGTTGTTCCCTAGACCTGGTATTTCTGTATCTTTTATGTCAAGATTTTCTCATATATAATCCATTCTGAGGTGTTGGCCACATTATCAAATGCTAAAGCTCTTCTTAGACTTCCCTCCATTCCTAATAAAGGGTGTTTCGTAGTAGTCTAGGCCCTCAAGGAGAGCCAGAGGATGGCTCCCAGATGGCGATTAGCAGTATAGCTAGGAGCTACATGCCCGTATTCAACAGCTACCACAGTGCTCTGCCCTTCTACCTGAAACCTTTCCCCATCCTCACCTTCAGCCCTTGCCCATTAGGGAAGCGATTGTTCACATACACTCAAGCTTTCCCTGTGAACAAAACAGCTGTACTGTGCATCATTCTCTCTTTCAAGGGTATCTACCTCTTTTATAGGTTTCATTCCCCATCTGTAGAACCATGTAACCTTCTCCCATACTCTCAAAGATGATAAATTCCTTGAAAGCAGGGACCATGTACTGTTTATTTTTACTTTCTAATTTTTATAAAGATCAAGCTCAGCTGTGTGACTCTTTGTGACTCGATGAACTGTGGCCCACCAGGCACCTCTGTCTATGGAATTTTCTAGGCAAGAAAACTGGAGCGGGTTGCCATTNCAAGCTTTCCCTGTGAACAAAACAGCTGTACTGTGCATCATTCTCTCTTTCAAGGGTATCTACCTCTTTTATAGGTTTCATTCCCCATCTGTAGAACCATGTAACCTTCTCCCATACTCTCAAAGATGATAAATTCCTTGAAAGCAGGGACCATGTACTGTTTATTTTTACTTTCTAATTTTTATAAAGATCAAGCTCAGCTGTGTGACTCTTTGTGACTCGATGAACTGTGGCCCACCAGGCACCTCTGTCTATGGAATTTTCTAGGCAAGAAAACTGGAGCGGGTTGCCATTTCCTTCTGGAGGAGATCTTCCCAATCCAGAGATCAAACCTGTGATTCTTGCCATCTCTTGCATTAGCAGGCAGATTCTTTTACCAGCGTGCCACCTGGGAAGCCCATTCCTATAATGTTTGTCATATAACATGGTCTCAAAATGTAGCTAGTGTAAGGGCAAAGGATTTTGTTTACAAGTGTTAGATATGAGTGAATATTGTAATAAAAGAAGGAAAATAGTGATACGCATTTATATCTCAAGTTAGGGAATTTCAGAAGACACTAAAATGGCTATTTCTTAGTAAATTATAAATGTATAGCCTCTTAAACACATGTCACATGACTTTTCCTGTGAAATGTCTCAGTTTGTGTGCTGGTTTGTTTTCTTGTCTACACTTAGTATTGATCCACAAAAGCAAAGAGCCCTTTGCAAATGACTGTCCTAANTTTCAGAAGACACTAAAATGGCTATTTCTTAGTAAATTATAAATGTATAGCCTCTTAAACACATGTCACATGACTTTTCCTGTGAAATGTCTCAGTTTGTGTGCTGGTTTGTTTTCTTGTCTACACTTAGTATTGATCCACAAAAGCAAAGAGCCCTTTGCAAATGACTGTCCTAAAATACAGTGAGGGAGAATATCTGAAGATGACTTAGAATTGGGAGATTTAAGCAGAGAACGTTTACAATAGGCAATAATTAGATCCAGAAAAGCGTCAGAAATGAACCGAGTTCTCCCGGGGGGATTTTTGAAATTTCGTTTATATGGCAAGCAATGAAGTTCCAATTGTTAGCAACTACTTTAGAGTATTTAGCAATGTGGAGGAGTTAATGCAAGGTCTAAAATTGTCTGACATTGTCTCAGGATTACCATCTTGAATTATATATTCAAAAAGCACACAAAAGTTTTGAGAGTAAAAAGAAATGTGTTTTATATGCATTCACAGGAAAAGAACTATTTTAACTTCACCTGGTTTTTCCCTTCTGTGCAAAATTAAATCTAATGATTAGTCATCATTTCTTTAGTATCATCTCTGATCTCTTAGTGAACAGGATTTTAAAGTGATGTATGAGTTACATAAATGTGAAACATGCTTTAATCAATTTGAGGTTTTTTTTTTTCTTTTAACCTTGAAAGAATTCCAGGAAAATTTGATATTAAATGTACTCACAACAATAAAAATGAAATTCAGAGCCAACTACTTTACAGCTTTTAATATTCATACTATATAGAGTTTCTTTGGTCATGACAGTGTAATTTAATTTTTAAAGCAAGAGCCTGAGCAGCAGGTTGCAAAGCAGGAAACTACCATTCATTAAAAATTCACTCTAAACTTCTGAACTGATTTATAAATATCTGTAGGAAATTTGCCAAATTTCTGTTGGTAAATAATTTTAAAACTTATATATGATGGATTATTCTAAAAAAGTGATTGTTGGCTTCAAACTTCTTTTACAATCAGGGCTAAAAAGATTAAACTTATAGAGTAAATGAATATGAAGTGGATTCATAGTGTTTGTCAATGTGTTTATTGATTTTTACAAAAAATTTGGGATTAAAATAATTTAATGACATCTGCCTTTATTGTTTATAATGCATTTTAAAATTTTTATTTAGAGATTTTAAACTCCCAGTTGGCTTTAAATAATGTTTCTATACATTGTAAATAATTTATTAATTACAGTTTTTTTCTTGATCACGTTTACATATCCCATTTGTATTTTGTACATAGCCAGAGTTACTTACTTGCCTCTGGATCCCTAAGAAAGATAAGAGTAAAAATGTACAATATATTATAATGTTTTATAAAGAAATTAAAAATGGACCTGAAAAATCACCCTTTCAGTTCAGCTCAGTCACTCAGTCGTGTCTGACTCTTTGCAACCCCATGGACTGCAGCACACCAGACTTCCCTGTCCATCACCAACTCTCGGAGTTTACCCAAACTTGTATTCATTGAGTCAGTGATGCCATCCAACCATCTCATCCTCTGTCATCCCCCTCTCCATCTGCCAGCATGAAGGTCTTTTCCGGTGAGTCAGTTCTTCACATTAGTTGGCCAAAAATTGAGAGTTTCAGTTTCAGCATCAATCCTTCCAATGAATATTCAGGACCAATTTCCTTTAGGATTGACTGGCTTGATCTCCTTGCAGTCCAAGGGACTCTCAAGAGTCTTCTCCAACATTNTGCCAGCATGAAGGTCTTTTCCGGTGAGTCAGTTCTTCACATTAGTTGGCCAAAAATTGAGAGTTTCAGTTTCAGCATCAATCCTTCCAATGAATATTCAGGACCAATTTCCTTTAGGATTGACTGGCTTGATCTCCTTGCAGTCCAAGGGACTCTCAAGAGTCTTCTCCAACATTTTGGTTCAAAAGCATCAATTCTTCAGTACTTAGCCTTCTTTATAATCCAACTCTCACATCCATACATGACTCCTGAAAAACCATAGGTTTGACTAGACCTTTGTCAGCAAAGTAATGTCTCTGCTTTTTAATATGCTACTTAGATTGATCATAGCTTTTCTTCCAAGGAGCAAGTGTCTTTTAATTTCATTGCTGCAGTCACCATCTGCAGTGATTTTGGAGCCCAGGAGAGTAAAGTCTGTCACTGTGTCCATTGTTTTCCCATTTATTTGCTATGAAGTGATGGTACTGGATCACATGATCTTAGTTTTCTGAATGTTGTTCTAAGCCAGCTTTTTCACTCTCCTCTTTCGCTTTCATCAAGAAGCTCTTTACTGTCATATGCATATCTGAAGTTATTGATATTTGTCCTGGCAATTTTGATTCCAGCTTATGCTTCATATCAAACCTGGCATTTCGCATGATGTACTCTGCATATAAGTTAAATAAGCAGGGTGACAATATACAATATACATACTCCTTTCCCAATTTGGATCCTTTCTGCTGTTCCATATCCAGTTCTAACTGTTGATTCTTGACCTGCATACAGATTTCTCAGGAGGCAGGTCAGGTGGTCTGTATTCCCATCTCTTTAAGAATTGTCCACAGCTTGTTGTGATCTATACTGTCAAAAGGTTTTGCATGATCAAAAGGGCAGAAGTAGATGTTTTTCTGGAACTCTCTTGCTTTTTCAATGATCCAGTGGATGTTAACAATTTGATCCCTGGTTCCTCTGCCTTTGGAAATCCAGCTTGAACATCTGGAAGTTCTTGGTTCAGATATTGTTGAAGCCTGGCTTGGAGAATTTTGAGCATGACTTTCCTAGCCTGTGAGATGAGTGTAATTGTGTGGTAGTTTGAACATTCTTTGGCGTTGCCTTTCTTTGGGCATGCTTACCTTTCCCCATATATAATTAGGTGATCTGTTTCTTCATCCAGCTTTAGTTTTTTCATACTTTCAAGATGCTGCTCCTCTGTCTTTTACTTTGCAATGTTTCAAATGTGAAAGCTGCTGCACTCCTAATCTTTGTTCCTCTATACATAATATCTTCTTTTCTGACTGCTTTTTCTCTTCATTCTTAGTATTGGTTTCTTCATTTTTCCAGAGAAGTTGAATCTTACATTTGGGTATATTATATTTCTTTACTGATTTTTTTTTTTGCAAGTTTTTGATCTTCACTTCTTCCTTGAGGATAGCAAACTTGTCTGTTAGCNGTTCCTCTATACATAATATCTTCTTTTCTGACTGCTTTTTCTCTTCATTCTTAGTATTGGTTTCTTCATTTTTCCAGAGAAGTTGAATCTTACATTTGGGTATATTATATTTCTTTACTGATTTTTTTTTTTGCAAGTTTTTGATCTTCACTTCTTCCTTGAGGATAGCAAACTTGTCTGTTAGCTTCCAGACATGTTACAGAAATATTTGGTCTTTATTGTATTACTTTGCATCTTGAATAATTTCTGGCACTGGTGGTCAGTAAATAATTTCTGACTAAATATCTTGTATTAATAGTCTATAGCATGAGAAGATGAGTAAAGTATGAGGTGAATAACAGAGTGGTACTATTGTGTCATTGTCTAAGTNAAATGTGAAAGCTGCTGCACTCCTAATCTTTGTTCCTCTATACATAATATCTTCTTTTCTGACTGCTTTTAAGATTTTCTCTTCATTCTTAGTATTGGTTTCTTCATTTTTCCAGAGAAGTTGAATCTTACATTTGGATATATTATATTTCTTTACTGATTTTTTTTTTCTGCAAGTTTTTGATCTTCACTTCTTCCTTGAGGATAGCAAACTTGTCTGTTAGCTTCTAGACATGTTACAGAAATATTTGGTCTTTATTGTATTACTTTGCATCTTGAATAATTTCTGGCACTCATGGTCAGTAAATAATTTCTGACTAAATATCTTGTATTAATAGTGNTTGATCTTCACTTCTTCCTTGAGGATAGCAAACTTGTCTGTTAGCTTCTAGACATGTTACAGAAATATTTGGTCTTTATTGTATTACTTTGCATCTTGAATAATTTCTGGCACTCATGGTCAGTAAATAATTTCTGACTAAATATCTTGTATTAATAGTGTATAGCATGAGAAGATGAGTAAAGTATGAGGTGAATAACAGAGTGGTACTATTGTGTCATTGTCTAAGTCTACAAAACAGTACCTAATCATAATAGTTTATAATTCAGTTAACTATTTTAATTTTCCTCTAGGAGTAGAAATTCAAGGACATAAACAGCAGTAATTTCACTGTAAAAGTGACTTTATGATAAAGATTAATTTCTCTGTTGTGCTTTAATTGGTATGTAGATTTATGGAGAGTGCTGTGGATTGAATCCTTGTGTTCCCTCCAAATTAATATGTCGAAGCCCTTACCCCCAAAGAAATGGTATTTGGAGATGGAGTCTTTAGGATCTAATTGGGTAGAAGGTACTCATTAAACCTGACCATGCGGGCATGCTAAAGTATGACTCTCAAAATTCCAGCCTCTACACCTGTGAAAAATACATTTCTGTTGTTTAGGCCACCCAGTCTAAGGTATTTTGTTATGGCAACCTGACCAGACCAAGAAAAAACAAAAACAAAAATTGTTACTGAGAACAAATATCTAAAAATGTGGAAGTAGCTTTGGGACTAGATACTGGGGAGAAGCTTGAGTTGTGCGGTGCATGCTAGAAGAAACCAAGAGTACTTTGAAGGGACTGCTGAAGACAGTTCTGGTAAGAGGTCAGGAAGAAAGGGAGAGAGCTGGAGAGAGAGTCCCCAGCTTCCTAGAGAGTCCATAGACAATCATGAACAGGATGTTAGTAGAAATACAAATGTTAAAGCCCATTATTTTATGGTCTTGGGAAAAAAATAGAACATGTTTTTGAACAATGGTGAAAAGCTGATCATTGTTAAAAAATGGGAAGAAACAAACTTGACTGAATTGTATTGTGTTCTAGTGTTTTGTAGAGGGTAAAACTAGGAATCAACAAAATTGGATATTTAACTGGAGGGAATTTCTAAGCAAAATGTTAAAGGGAGAGCTTGGTTCTTTTTAAATGATTATAGTAAAATATGAGAAAGAAACAAATTTGTTATGCACAAATTAATCAACACTTAAAGGTTTGGAAAATTCTCAGTCAGTTCATGTAGCAGAGAATAATCAGGTTATGGAAAAACTGCCCTTTGATAAGATTAATGTCTGTGTGATTCTCTAACAGAAACACTGCCAGTTTCAGCTGAAGGAAATGCTGATGGGATGAAATGAAAATATTTTGGGTTTTTTAGATCCCACAGGACAGGAGCATACATCTATTTAGCTGTGAATGCACACTGTTCTTCAGGATGAGGGGTGCATCATCCAGACGGCGATTCAGGGATCATCAACACTCCCTCTGTGGTTTCAGGGATGAGGAGCGGAGTGGGAAATGCCCCATTGCCTTGGTTTCAAAAGATAGGAGGCAGCTGCTGCCTGGAGTATCATGGAGCAAAGAGTTGCCCAGCATAGCATGGAGAGGGCGCATGATATCCCCCCTCTTGTCATAAGCAGATGACTCTTGTTTATCCACCACTGCCGTTAATGATAATCCCAAACATTACCATACTTTTTACTGACAAGTTCAGGGAAAAGTCAACCTTTCTTCTTAAATTTGCAAGTAAATATAATTAATGAAAGATGTATAAAAGAAAAAAGACAAGAAAATTAAGGAACTTTGGAGAAATTCCATTTGATATATTGTTCTTGTCTGCTGTGCCACTCATAATATTGAATACTTATGTTTATTCTTACCCATTGTCCTTCAGGATATTTCAGAATATTGTTTATAAACATCTAAAAAATTTAAAAAGACCTTGCAATTTAAGTAATTTGCATAAAAGGTGTTGGTCAACATTCCTTTATTTAAGCTTTACTATTTTATGTTTTTATAGGATATAAAGTTGAACTGAACATCAGTTTGGTTGATCCTCATCATGAACCGTGCTTTTAGCAGAAAGAAAGGTGAGTGTACCCTTTTATAGAACCTGGGAGTCAATTCAATATTATTGTGAAAATCAAGCAGAAATGTTAAAAAATCACTTTTTCCAATTATCACACCATGTGACTCCAGAATTAAGTTAAAATAGAACAATAGAAACCTGCAAACATTGCTAATTAACCTTCTTTGGTTATCAGACTAATGAAAGAGTGGAGTTGTTTAATATATTTAGTCCAGAACAATATGTTCTTTGGAAATTTTATTCTGTGATGTGAAATTTTAAAAAATAGAGATCTGATTTAAAAAGTTAGTCCTAACTTCAGTTTTCATAGCTATAATACTAAATTTCCTGAACTTACATAGCTTATAGTGATTTAAATTAACTTATCTGTAGGTGTGTGTTTGCATGTACTCTTCACTTTTTATTGAAAACTGTATTAGGATTGATGATAAGTGAATTGAGAACAAAATAAATTTGTTATTAATTTTAAAGTAGAAATTTAAAATAAGTATGAATATATCATAATTATCAGTACAGGAAGAAACAAACAGCTAGTTGCATGTTATTTCTTAAAGGGTAGGGAAACATGGCATTTGACAAAATATTTTATGATATATTTATAGGAAAGAGAAAAATTTGATAGTTTTATATAGTTTAGTAGAGTTAAAAAATGTATCTTGCCATTCTAGAAGGAGTTCTTTGGTGATGGGCACTGGGCTCTTTCCTGTTTAACAGACTATAAACAAGTTGGGAGAGAATACTTAAATAATGCTACTCAAGTTCTTAGGGGACTGAAAGTAGGAAGAGATAACAGATGTAGTAGGATTATAGGTATATGGGGGAAAGTGATGAGTTAGTTCATAATCTACACTGTAAACTTAATAAGATACTGTTAATTGCCAAACATGGGTTCAGAAAATACAACACTTCTATACTTATTTCTATATTGTTATTATTTAGAAAATGCAGTTAATTGCTATGTGGGTAAAACATGTCTAAACTTGGCTCTGTAGGTAAAACATGTGGTAAAACATTCATAGGCAAAAAATAAAGTCAAGATTCCAGTTCATTTTCTAATAAATGAATAAGGAACTGTCTTGAACCAGGACTTAGATCATTCTGTTCTATTCCATGTCCTCAGGCAGTGTGTTCTTGCTTTAAGGGATTGACACATTGTAACATGCCTGGTTGAGAAAGGCTGGGATGACTTCATTGTATTCTAAAGAAAGAAAGATCGTCTTCTATCATTAAAAAATTATCTTATTTCATATATCCAGTTTACTCAGTTATTTCATGCAGACTAAGTCATCTTGGCACTCAGAAACCCAAGGAAAAGAGATTGTTATCTTAAACTTAAACATAATTTTCTTTTCTTTTTATTAAATCTCCCAATTAGTAATTTGTCTGGTATTCTTTGAATTGGCCAGGCATTTCACTGATTCTCTTTTCAAATGCTTTAATAGTCATTAGAATGGGTTTTCCAGGTGGAGCTAGTAGTAAAGAACCAGGCTGCCAAAGCATGAGACTTAAGAGATGTAGCTTCAATCCCTGGGTCTGTGGGTTCGATCCCTCAGTTGGGAAGATCCCCTGGAAGAAGGCATGGAAACACACTCCAGTAATCTTCCCTGGAGAATTCCATGGATAGAGGAGACTGGCAGGCCACAGTCCACAGGGTCTGAAGGAATCGGACACAATTGAATCAACTTAGCATGCACACAGGCAGAAGTGCTCATTGTTCTGAAAAAATCTGAATATACTAGAATTGCATCATTTTGGACTATTTTGAAGATCTCTGTAAAAATTATTTAACCTCATAATCGTAGATTACATTTTAATGAATGTTTTATATCTTCTTTCTTTCCCTATGTTAGCTCACTTTTTGAATTTTTTAAATCCTATATTCTGTTTATATCAAAAATAATTTAATTTAAAAAACAAAACATAGCACATGAATAAATGTGATTAAATAATTCAACTAGTTATGCTTTGTGTTCTTTAACATATGAGTTGATATACTGATGAGTAGGTATAATTGTAGTACAAAGCACTTGAAATTTCAATAATATTTAAATATATTTCAGTAATTTTCTTTTCATGAAAGATTGTATTCAGATATATCCATTCATCCATCAGTACTTAGTTTGAATTTAACATATTCAAAATAGGTGCTTTCACTATGTTAAACTCTTATGATATGAGAACAATGATGTTTCTTGCATCTTTCTAGATGAGCTCTAAATCTAAATACATTTTGAACACCAGATTCATTGGTCCAGTAGTCAAAGTGGTTTGACACCTGTCAAATATTTTGAAATGCTGACATTTACTTTTATGTGAATGCTCACTATTAAGTTAGAGATTACATTTTATAATTTCAAGAAAAGGAACACATTCTAGAGTATCCTGTTCCTGTTTCTTCACCAGTAACCTGTGTCTGATATCTTCTGTGAGTCCGTAAAATGACCAGAGCCCATCATCTATCCCCTCTCTTCAAAGTCAGCCACATCTATATAAGTTAGTGTATAGGTTTGTTCTGTTTTTTTTTTTTCTTTTGCCAAAGTATAAATTAGAATGATATTAATGACTCATTTTAGAAATCCTTCAGGTTTAATAAGTGCAGTATCTATAGGAGAGGTATGAAATGATCACCCATTAAATTGTCTGCACTTGGTGTGTGGGTGTAGATCTTTTGTCATTGTAGCAACTGCAGCTTATCCAGTGGTGATTTAATATCGTGATTATTTCAGTCTGTCACCAGTAACAATTGGATATACCCACCCTCATTTTAGGTTACTGCAATAGGAGACTATATAACAAAGGCAGTATCATCAGTTTTCAAATAATAGTGTCTTATAGGAAAAAGCAATTATCTCTCTGCCTCAGGACTGGAGTGAACCATCGTATTCAAAGTTTAGTTAGACTTTACATCCTCCTGAGCTATGTTTAGTGTCTTGGAAAAAGAGACATGAAAGTAATTGTTTAAGGGGTAAAAAAAGAAATTAGATATATTTTTAGGTTTCCTGAAGGCAAGTCTTTGGTATTTTATTACTTTGATGTACACTATTGTGATTTATTTATTTTAATATGCAAGTGCAAGACTATTTTCCACATCTAAGTATAAATTATTCTTGAATTAGTCATATCACTATTCAGTACCGATCATAAAATCTATTGTTAAAATGAAAATCCATACAAGAAACAGAAGTTTTATACATCAGGGTCAGTATATTAATACTGCTTTTTGAAGCATAGGATGTATGGCTTCTCAGGATATTTCACCCAAGAGCAGTTGTCACGTATCCACTTGAGCAGTCAGAAATAGCCCTAACTTGCACCATGAGCACAGGATTTTATAGATCCCTCATGTTTTGTCTTCAAATATCTTTTGAATATTGCATTGTAACCCCTAACATGTTTCATATATAATGCAGTATCCTTTAAAGGGTTTAAAATAATTAAAATTCCAGAAATGTATGCCATTTTCTCTGTCTTCACATTCCCCCAGTTTGATAACATGTTAATGGTATTGAACTTGTTTCTGTTACCATCCTTTTTAAATGTTCTTAACTGAATGTCAAAAATGCTTTGTTAGAAACCTGATTTTTATTTTAGTGTGTATTTATGTAATACTTTTCATGGTAAAAATATGTCTTTAATTTTATTCTGTTTATAGTACTGATTCTAAATTTTCTAATTCCCATGAGGAGTAAAATATCCACAAAAATCCACTTAAGAAGACATAATATATTTGAAGATTGAGAAGTTTTACTACAGACAATTGCAGTTTGTAAAAAAAAAAAACACACACAAATTTGATTTGTGTAAACATTAACATTTTCTTGCTTATATGTTCCACAAAATGTTTTGGGAAGACATGTGGAATATATAAATCAAATTCAAAAATTGAATAAAAATTATTTTCTGTTAATGTTAACAATGTATAATACAAATTACTTTAAATATCTTCTATTCTTTTAGTTACTTTTATTCCTATTATTCTCCTATGCTCAATCACTCAGTTGTGTTCAACTCTTTGTAACCCACTGACAATACCCTGCCAGTCTCCTCTGTCCATGGAATTTTTCAAACAAGAATACTTGAGTGGTTGCCAGTTCCTCCTTCAGGGGGATCGTCCCTCTCCAGGGATCCAACCCATGTCTCCTGCATTGGCAAGGTGGATTCTTTACTGCTGTGCCACCTGGGAAGCTTCATTATTCAACTGAATTTGAGTTGTGTAATAATTTCAAATTATTGCATTTAAGATTATTTATATCTGAAACACCTGATAGAAATCGAGACTAAAAAACAACTATCCTAATATTAATTTTTAAGTGAGTTTAGTAGATTGATTCATTTCAGTTTTGTATAAATGTTTAGTTTTTAATGTTAAAATGTCCCCTTACAAACTGTCAATTTTTGATACTAAAGAATAATAGTCATGAGTAAAGAGCAGATTACTATTTATTGAAAAAGTAATTAGCAAAAATAACCCATAATTCACGAGACTCTCAAGTGAAAGAAGAAAAACATAGTTATTCAACCATGATTGATATAATTACTCATAGCCCAACTGGTTTTTAAAAATATATTCTTTAAAAAATTCAGAACTGTTTATTATTTGAAAACTTATAAAAGGAAAATATTTTTAATTTAAGGAGAGAATCTTATAATTACTTTGTGGTTATATTGTTCTTATATCTGATTAGCTATTCTTTCTCACTTTAGCAAAACTATCTTAGGAGTGCTCCTACCCATATCAGACTCTTTATAAATGCTAATGCATGAATATGACACCCTTAGAACCTATGTTTTAATTTAACATTCTGTATTCTTCATTGCAGACAAAACATGGATGCATACTCCTGAGGCTTTATCAAAACATTACATTCCCTATAATGCAAAGGTAAAATACTTCATATAGTATTATTGAATCTTATTTTGCTATAGTATTATTGCTAGTTTATGATTAATCTTAGAAAGATTGTTTATGCTTTGATATTTCTTAGTAGATAATCCCTGAAAAATCTTTGCGTAAATAAATTTTGTAGTATATAATAAGTGAAGTTGTCTTACTTCCTAAAAAAGTAGTCTTTTATAATTTCTGTTTAAGTCACAAGTATATTTTCTTCAAATGACTTTGGCTTTTGCTAAAATTATTTGCAGTATCATGGCCTATAAGAAACAAAACAACAAATAAATTAGTTTCCTTTAAAAATACTTAATGTTTCATTACACAGACAAATATAAAACTAGTCTGGAAATGAGCTTCAATTTTAATGAATGCAATTATAGCACACAAAAAAGGGAGACAAAGTTTAAACCATTAAGAAAATATAGGAAAAGTGCATATTTTGTATGAATCTTTTGTTCAAGTCCTGCATTTTACTAGAGAAATAGAAACAATCCATACTCCATGTCTTCAAAGATTTGATTCACTGCTGTTGTTGAAAGACTGTCCAAATGAATGAATGCCATTTACAGAAGGGTCTTTAAAGAAAGATGTTATTTTATAATTAATGAACACAAAACATAGAGTAGATTTCAGAGAAGTCTGTTTAAATTTGGAAGAGACAGAAGTCAATTTTAAAGAGTTGTATTTGGGAATAAGAGAGCGGGCCAGACTTAAGCAACTTCAGAAATGGCAGGGGAGGAAATAAAAAAATGGTAAAATTATTTTTATGAACAATGAACAGTGGATTAGTGGCATATAAAGAGATTAGTTATGAAAAACTATTTCAGGAAAAATTTTCTAAAAACTTACTGAATGGAGAGCTCTATGGGAAACCTCTAGAGCACTGGTCTGAGTCTGAATCAGCAAGAAGCAACATTTAAAAGGCCATCTAGAAGAAATTCTTCTAGAGGGTTGCTCAGCAGTGAGCTTTCTAGCGTGCAGCAACTATATGTTTTCTGCCTGACTGTGCAGCAAAGAAAATGCTCAAAAATGCTTTCTCTGTAAAATTAACATACTGGAAATCACTGCGATGCTTCTGAATTCCCCTGTAAAGTTAACATGAGGATTGATTGCCATAAATTAGCATGAAAAGTTTTCATTACAGCTTAAGAGAAAAAAAAAATTAATATTACCCATCTCTTCCAAACATATTCCTCATGTTAGCTATTGCTACACTGCATGAAATACTCATAGAAAAAAATTTAATGTAGAAAACCATTATAACTTTAAAGCCCATGCTCAATTTTTTTTCTGTTATCAATCATAACAGAATTAAATCCTTCATGTGAAACCACCAGACATTATTCACTTTTATAAACGACTGAAGTACCTCATTTTAAAAACTAGTTTATAACGGACTGAAAATATTTTACTGTAATTAGAGCTATCATTAACTCTTTGCATTAATGTGACAATGGCAATCCGCCTGTCTACATGGCTAAGTTGCCTGTGCTGATTCATGGGCCCATAACAACGGTAGGACATCCCACAAGAAGCAGAGGGCCCAGCAATATCCTCCACACTGGGGTCAGTCAAATGTGGAAGAGCAAGTTGCTTCCATTCCTTCTCATGTGGTCTCCTGAGTGAGATCATGTGGACCGAGTACCATTAAAAATATTTGAAGAACATTATTTTTTTTTGAATTTCCTTCTCTGTGGCACTTTAAAGATTGATTGTTTAGTAGTTGTTTTTGAAAATGTTCTTTCTCTCTTCCTAGAGTAGATGTCACTTGCAAAGCAAATCTATGTCCATAGGAAATACCTTGGGGCAACAGAAGTAAAAAACAAACTCTATAACCAGATTACCTTGGTTGAATCTTGACTCCAAAACTAGCTAGCTGTGTGCTGCTGCTAAGTTGCTTCAGTCGTGTCCGACTCTGTGCGACCCCGTAGATGGCAGCCCATCAGGCTCCCCCATCC
>SJYA01008005.1:0-17015 GCA_006410615.1 Neotragus moschatus | reverse complement strand
TCCCTGCAAAATTCCATGGATTGGGGAGCCTGGTATGCTATAGTCCATGGGGTCGCAAAGAGTCAGACATGACTGAATGACTTCACTTTCTTTCTTTCCATAGTTCCTTTTAGAGAAGGAAATGGCAACCCACACAAGTATTCTTGCCTAGAGAATCCTGTGGGTGGAGAGGCCTGGTGGACTGCAGTCTGTTGCTGCTGCTGCTGCTGCTAAGTCACTTCAGTCATGTCCGACTCTGTGCGACCCCATAGATAGCCGCCTACCAGGCTCCTCTGTCCCTGGGATTCTCCTGGCAAGAATACTGGAGTGGATTGCCATTTCCTACTTCAGGGCTGCATTCTATGGGGTTGCAGAGAGTTGGACACAACTAAGCAACTAACACACACACACACACAATCTTACTTACCTGTCCAATCACCCTTGGACAGCAAGGAAATCAAACCAGTCGATCTTAAGGGAGATCAACCTTGAATATTCACTGGAAGTTCCAATATTCTGGTTATCTGATGCAAACAGATGATTCATTGGAAAAGTCCCTGATGCTGGTAAAGATTGAGGGTAGAAGGAGAAGAGGGCATCAGAGGATGAGATTGCTGGATGGCATCACCGATGAAATGGACATGAACTTGGGCAAACTCTGGGAGATGGTGAAGGACAGGGAGGCCTGGCACTGCAGTCCATGGGATTGCAAAGTCAGACATGNATGCTGGTAAAGATTGAGGGTAGAAGGAGAAGAGGGCATCAGAGGATGAGATTGCTGGATGGCATCACCGATGAAATGGACATGAACTTGGGCAAACTCTGGGAGATGGTGAAGGACAGGGAGGCCTGGCACTGCAGTCCATGGGATTGCAAAGTCAGACATGACTGGGCCACTGAACAACAACAACATTCTTACTGGTAACCTATCTAGTGAAGACTTGTAAAAGATAAATAAAACAGTTGCTTTATCCTGCTTTACACTGAGCAAATAGGTCATTACTTAGGTGAATTAAAGCTGAAATCTCAGAATATTAGAAGCTATTTTAAAGAGTATCTAGGATAACCTCCCCCTTATGTAATACCTGTAAAAGTATTTGCATGTTAGCAATATTAGTAAAGATTAGCATTTTGTGACATAAAAAAGCTTTAAGTCTCAAAAAAGTTCTAATTTTGAGAAGTTGTTCAATACTAATCTTATCTTGACCTATTGTACTCAGAACTTGGTCTATTTCTTTTTGCTTAATTATTATGCATGTGGTATGGTTTAAAGATCATTTATTACTTACTCTTCTTGTTCTAAACAGTACAGTTATTAATATCGTTTTAAAGGGTGGTACCCAGAACTTACAACTACATCTTTTCTCCAGTTGATGACTGAACAACGCAATGTAAAGAGACACCATATCTTTTATCCTCAATACCATCCTTGCGTTAACCCAGTCAGTGGTTACTTTGGCATTTTGGTTACTCTCATCATACTATTGACTGATATTTCACGTGAAGGCATGTAAAACTACTCAGTCTTTCTTAAACATGGTGCTACTTAGCTAGATGCACTTAGCCATGCAAATATTAAAAAACCTGGAAATTTATTTCAGTAAATTATAAACATTTTAATCTAAGCCTTTGTTTTGGTAATATCACCAAATGTGCAACACTTCTTTTGTTATGTTGTTTATATATATAGAATCACGTGACACAGAATATATCTTGCTAAATAATATATATATCCCTTTTCTGTTAGCTACTGCTCAAAATTATAGATATGCTGATTTTTTTATTTTCATCACAATTCTGACAATAGATAAGTTTTCACTCAGATTCCAAATCCATGTCATCTGATCATTCAATTTTTCTGAGATGACTGTCCGAATGGATTTTTACATTCTAAAGTCATATTCTGCATTGAGAAATTCCCAGAATTTAGGGTTGTATCCTGATGAGATTCTGAATTGTTTGTTTCAGAAATACTCGTTTAGGAGAAGTCATGGTAATAAAATTATCATTTGAGCTCTTGCTGAGAAATATCATATTGAAAGTGAAAGTCCCTCAGGTGTGTCCGACTCTTTGCCACCCCATGGACTATAGTCCATGGAATTCTCCAGGCCAGTATTCTGGAGTGGGTAGCATTTCCCTTCTCCAGGGGATCTTTCCAACCCAACTTATTGTCAAATTTTAAAGTCACTTGCAACAATAATAATAAAAATATTGACAATTCCCATTTGCTTGGGATCATATACCTTAGCTAATTGCCACTTTTGACAGCGAGTTCATGTCTATCTGAGGAAATGAAAAATCATATTTTTGTAGGAAAATTAGCCCACAATTTTGTCAGTAAATATATGATGTTGCAATAGTAATAATTTGTAATTAACAATTTTAGAGCTTGGGGAATTACCTGGCAGTCCAGTGGTTAGTATTCCACACTTTCACTACCAAGGAACCAAGCTCAATCTCTGATTGGGGAACAAAGATCCACATGTCATACAGATTGGCCAAAAATAAATAAATAAAAATTACTAGAATTATTTTTTCTGGTGATACAGTTATAGTGCACAAAAAAAAAAAATTCTACCAAATTAAAAATACTTTTTTTCTTAATCACATTTGAATGTTTCATGATCCCTTAGTATGCTTTATGTATACATTATTAATAACACAGATTTAAATTTCAGTGTGATAGATTGGTTCACTATACATGTATTCCTAAACCTTTTTAGAATGTTCCTGTGTGTCGGAGGCTATGAAACTAAAAGCTCCATTTCCCTTTTTAAGTCAGCTGAACAGACTCGGTAGCAACAGGATTGCTTTTAATGCCTTAGCAAATGTCTGTCTTCCTTTGCGGTCAGTTGAGAGCATGAGTTTGAAAGTCATAAGATCAAACTGTTTCGTGTTGAAGCAGGATAACCTGTGTCTATCACAAAGGTCTTCTCTCCCAAGTGATATCAAAATATATCTAAATGTTATGTTAATTTGGACCAGTGATCACTTTATGTCAACACAGTGGCATAGCCAAAACAATATAACTTCTTTATCTTTGGAGAAACTTTTAAGGAAAATCCAATATAAATAATTTGACCAAACTCACTTTGACCTGCTTGGGGACTGGGATTTCATATGCAATTACATTAACTCTTTGTGTGTAATTTTACAGTTAGAAGGAAATGAAAAGCCTCACTATGCATTTCTTACCCTCAAATTCTTCTGTTAAAAATGTTTGCTGAGCACCATCTACTGTGCTAGGCATGGACCTTGACAGAGATTAAAGAGATCCCTACTGCTAGTGTTGCCAAAATGTTGGCTCCCTGTCCACCAATGCCAAATAGAAATACAGAGACAGAGTTTGGAGGAAACAGAAAAGAGTAACGTTCTTATTTTTGCCAGGCAAAAGGGAAACACAGCAGGCTAGCGCCTCAAGAACTGTGCACCCCCCCCTTCTCAGGAATAGGAAGAGGTTTTATAACCTCTTGAAGATCTTGCTTTTTGTTGTTTTCTCTTACAAAGTTTCAAAATGGCCACAGCCGGCACCAGACAACTCAGCAACCAAGACTTGTGTCCCTGAAGTTATCAGACCTTCTTTCTGAAATGCAGAATGCTACAAGTGCGTGTAGGGGGAAACTATAGCAGGTGCAGAGTATAATTTATATGGAGTCAGAGAGTAATTAGCTTTGTGAAGGACAACTCCAGCTACAAGTGTTTGCCAGTAGTAATAGCTAAAGGCTAAGATTGGTTTAACTCTTTTGGGCTTCTCTGGTGGCTCAGATGGTAAAGAATCTATCTGCAATGCAGGGAACCAGGTTCAATTCCTAGATTGGGAAGATCCCCTGGAGAAAGAAATGGAAACCCACTCCAGTATTTTTGCCTGGGAAATCCCATGGGCAGAGGAACCTGCCAGGCTACGTCTATGGGGTGGCAAAGAGTCTGACACGACTGATAGGCTAACGTAACACAGGCCTGTTTGGCTGGTATGGGCTGAAGGTTGTTCACTCCTTTCTGTTTCTGTTGCAACACTAGCAGTGAAAGAAACTCTCCTAACCCAACTCCCAGCCCAGAGTCCCCTGTGCATTGCTACACACNGTCTGACACGACTGACAGGCTAACGTAACACAGGCCTGTTTGGCTGGTATGGGCTGAAGGTTGTTCACTCCTTTCTGTTTCTGTTGCAACACTAGCAGTGAAAGAAACTCTCCTAACCCAACTCCCAGCCCAGAGTCCCCTGTGCATTGCTACACACAAGCACATGTTCAATAAAATCATACATTCTTTTTATTTGCAAAGCAGATTGTAAAGAATCTTTCCTCACAGTAAAACAGAAAACAAAGCATAATAAAAACTGTATCTGTATGGCCACAAAGCTTGCTGAAGGATACGTAATATATCCAAGCTATTTCTGCCGAATGATAAGAACAAATTGGACTCATTTGCAACCTCATCTCAACATTAATCCAGTAGGATTCCATATAGCAAGAGAGAGCTTAAAGCAGATGATTATTATCTGATAACTATCAATTAAAACTTATTATAGTTCATATTTGAAAAATGAGGAAGAGCATTGATTTTAATATAATTTCATTTTTCATCTAGTTTGCTCAAAGGATAATTTAATTTAAAAAGATCAAATGCATTGATGAAACTATAAGTTTCCTAATGCTCAACAGGAGAGTATTGGTAATGAAAAGAAACCTGGCTTTCATCTTTCTGATGTGGCACATTTTAACATTTTAATGAATAGAGAGATTTACATGAAATCAAAGACTTGACATTTTATATTAAGGTCATCCTTCTTAGAAGGTCATGTTTTCTCAAACGATGTTAAAACCTTGATTATATTTTTGTGTTTATTTTATTTGCAACTTACTGTTAATTATATATAATAGTACTTGATAGTAGACAAGAAGCCAAAAAAAAAAGACTAAAAAACAAGCTTTCTCTTGTTTATTTTTTTAATAACTAAAAGTATCTCTTCACAGATACAAAAAATAGAGGCCCCCTTCACCAAGATCACAGATAATCATTCCTTTGCATTCCTTAACACATAGAAAGGAAATTTGATTTTTCAGAGACTTGGTTTAAAAATGGGTTGGTGAGAAGCCGNAAGTAGCCAAAAAAAAAAAAAAGACTAACAAACAAGCTTTCTCTTGTTTATTTTTTTAATAACTAAAAGTATCTCTTCACAGGTACAAAAAATAGAGGCCCCCTTCACCAAGATCACAGATAATCTTTCCTTTGCATTCCTTAACACATACAAAGGAAATTTGATTTTTCAGAGACTTGGTTTAAAAATGGGTTGGTGAGAAGCCGAGTCCATTGAGAAGTTAACTTAGGCTGAATTTTAATTTCCATCAGATCCTAGCATTGTTTTGGTTAACAGTACAGCTATCTGTAGGAAGACATAGTTCCCCTCCCTACTTGCTAAGCATATATACCAAGAGTATCATACCACAAGTTGTGTAACTGACCCTACTGCAGTGTAATGGAGGGAAAATAGAGCTATCAACCTGAATACATGAAGTCTAGTCCAAAATCTGCTATTTATTTTGATAATNACAGCCATCTGTAGGAAGACATAGTTCCCCTCCCTACTTGCTAAGCATATATACCAAGAGTATCATACCACAAGTTGTGTAACTGACCCTACTGCAGTGTAATGGAGGGAAAATAGAGCTATCAACCTGAATACATGAAGTCTAGTCCAAAATCTCTATTTATTTTGATAATTTGTGCCAGAGAAATAAGTATGGTCTTCTCTTACTTGAAAATGTATAATGACTCATAAGAGAAACAATCTAGAAAATGGGTGCAATTTTTGCAATTCTGTATATACTTAAATATGAAAAACATTGATATTAAAAGCATGACCAAAAGAATATCATGACTCTGGATTTACTACTCAAGGAGAGAATATTTCATTTGCATATTAACAGCTCAGCGACTCACATCCAATCTAGTTGTTCTCTCTCAGTTTAGGAAAATTCCAATTCTGTGACTTGCTGAGCACAAAATGAAGTTACACTTTGTACTTGCTTTCTGGAAGTCCTTGTTTGTCATTGTATATTCCATGCTCTAGTGGTCCTCAATGATGGATGCACATTAAAGTTTACTGAGGATCTTTAAAAAATGATGATGCTAGGGTTCTGCTTCTAGGGATTCTGAGTTAATTGGTTTTTGGGGAGCTTGGAATCATATTTTTAAAGTTAGCTTAGATTAACATAACAGGTAAAATTTTCTTAGAGGAAGGAAGAAGCAGCTACTGACCCCATGGAAGTAGAATACCTTCAATTGTAGGCTCTAAAGTGTAGGTTCCAACTGAGAACTACGTCCTAGATTCACGTCCTGTGTTAACATGGCATGTCACAGAATCAGTTTGGGGCACTGTTGGTAAAAGATGGAAATATGGGAAAGAACGATGGAGAGGCAGCCCTCTCTCAGCTTATAAAGAAAGTCTCAAGTTATGACTATGTAATCGTTAAATTTTGCTAACTATCATCTTGAATAAATGTTTAACCTTTTCATTGCCCTTTCACATTAAAAGTCTAATCTTCAGTAGAAATTTCAGTTATACAACAGGAAATTTTACCTCTATTTAGAGTTGGAGCAAACTTATCTCATGTTGAGGGTAGCAGGTACCCTTCAAACTGTTTAAAGTTAGAAAAAGTTAATTTATCTTGGACTATAAGTCCTCTGAAACATATTCAGGATTGTAGTTTTTCTGCCATCCACTGCATTCTCTCTATAAAAAAGTACGCATATTCAACCACCATCAGCAGACTGATAGATCACATACTATTAACTAAATTTTAATAGTGGTGATGAAATGGCATTAATGCCACCCAAATACCTTTCATAAACTGTCTTTTTAACACTGACATATGTCTGGAATATGGGTTTTCAAGTTCAGAGTACTACTTATACATGCATTTTTGCATATGATTCACTAGCTCCCTGAGAAAATCAAGCTCAGGAACTCTACTTTCCCAAGGTTATAAATAATTCAGAACCTCACACATAATAGGGCTTCTCTGGTGGCTCAGGTGGTAAGAAATCTACCTGAAACGCAAAAGACCCGGGTTCAATCCCTGGGTTGGGAAAAATCCCCCAGGGAAGGGAATGGCTACTCACTCTGGTATTCTTGCTTGGAGAATTCCAAGGACAGAGCAGCCTGGTAGGCTACAGCCCATGGGGTCACAAAGAGCTGGAAATGACTGAGCAACCAACACTTTCACTTTCACTTTGACCATAATAAATATGAATTCATGTAAAATAGCACTTAATCAGGACTTATTCTGTATTAATAGTTTTTCTAGGTGATGCAAGAGTGCGATGAACAAAACAAGAGTGTTTGGTGCCTAGAAGGAGAAAAGTGAAAGTGAAGTTGCTTAGTCATGTCCGACTGTTTGCGACCCCATGGACTGTAGTCAACCAGGCTTGTCTGACCACGGGATCTTCCAAGCAAGAATACTGGAGTGGGTTGCCGTTTCCTTCTCCAGAGGATCTTCCCAACCCAGGAATCAAACCCAGATCTCCCACATTGCAGGCAGACACTTTACCCTCCTGAGCCACCAGGGAAACCCAGGAGATGGATCTTGCTATAATGAAAAGTGTACTATTGTTGTTCAGTTGCTCAGTCATGTCTGACTCTTTGCGACTTCATGGGAGCTAGTCCTCCAGGCTCCTCCGTCTGTGGTGCTTTCCAGGCAAGAAGACTGGAGTGGGTTGCCATTTCCTTCTCCAGGGGATCTCCCCATTCCAGGGATCAAACCTGTGTCTCCTGCATGGCAGGCAGATTCTTGGCCACTGAGCCATAAGAAAGGTGTCATAGTGACCACAAACAACATGCCCACAGAACGTGTCCAACATCTCAAAGATCCATGACCCCTGGCATCCATTCCCTGTTTAATCTCCTCCCATATCACACTGTGAGACCAACATCAGGAGAACAAAAGACAGTATCCCCATTTCTGAGATCAAGGGATAAACAGGCTATGGTATCTATCTTAAATGCTACTATCCTTTTATTGAGTCACTTGCTCTGGGAAAACTCTTGTCCCTCAGGAAGGATCCTTATGAGATTGTATGGAAGCCTCATGCCAACAGCTAGGTGAGTGAAATTGGAAGCGTATCTTCAATCCCAGATAAAAACATTTTTTTAATGTATTGTCATTCTTCCTGTACACTAATCATTTTGCTGTGAAATTCATTTTATTTTTTATATTTTTGACCGTGCCATGTGGCATGTGGGATCTGAGTTCACGACAAGAGATTAAACCCATACTTCTCACATTGGAAGGCAAGAATCTTAACCACTAGACCACCAGAGAAGTCCCTCAGTTTAGTCTTGGGATGACACCTTGAGCTAGAAATAGCCCTGTAAGTCGTTCCTCAATTCCTGACCCTCAGAAACTGCCTGAGATGGTAAATGTTAGCTATGTTAAGCTGGTAATACTTGGAGTTGTATTTGATACAGACAGTGAATACAGAGAATATTTAGATGAAAGAGAAAGGGAGAAATCTATTATAACTAGAGAGCCAGGAGAAAGGTGGGAGAAGGGATATGAAACAGAGCTTAAAAGATGAAGGACATTCATAAGTGGTAGAGGGACACGGTTTTCCCACGGTGACCGGATAGTTTGAGTTATTGCAGAATAGCTGGACTGTAGCGGGCGTGATGGATGGAAGGTAACAGTTTGGTTCCTGGAACTTCTTGTAACCACATATAGAGCAGGAATGGAGGAAAATTATTAATCTTTAGGGGGCTTTCAATGTCAGCCTGGGGAGTGTGTGTGTGTTGTCTGCTAAAAATCTGTATTAGTAGAAAAGAACTTTTGACAGTGAACTCAAGCAGGAGAAAAAAGATCAGTCAACAGCCTGTCAGGAAAATAATGAGGCCTGCAAAAGCTTTGGCTAGGGAATAGAAAGAAGCAAGAGGGGAGCAACTTGATGGACAGAGTTTAGGCCTAATTGAAGGGAGTGGTGGTTGAACTGATGCAGAGGTCGAGTAACGGTGACTCATGTTTTCAACCTGCAGGTCATGGATGGAGAGTGATGTCTTTAATATAACAGGGGAACACAGGAAGAGGGGAAGGCTGGGGAAAATGATGCGAGCTAACCAGCCAAATAAATAAGTCCTGACATAGGTGTAGCACTTTGGCATTTACAAAGAAACCTCAAGCCATTATTTCTTTTTTAATTTTTATTGGATAGAGTTGATATATAATACTGTGTTAGTTTCAGGTCTACAGCAAAGTGAATCAGCTGTACACGTACCTATATCACTTTTTTTTTTCTT
This sequence comes from Neotragus moschatus, assembly GCA_006410615.1. Taxonomy (NCBI): domain Eukaryota; kingdom Metazoa; phylum Chordata; class Mammalia; order Artiodactyla; family Bovidae; genus Neotragus; species Neotragus moschatus. The sequence goes on along the minus strand of SJYA01008005.1, from coordinate 7,747 downwards.
AGGCTATTTTCCCATATAGGTCAGAATAGTGAACAGATTTCCCTGTGTTATACAGCAGGTTCTCATTAGTTATCTGTTTCATATAAGAAAGTGAAGCTGAAAGTCACTCAGTTGTGTCCGACTCTCTGTGACCCCATGGACTATACTTTCCCTTCTCCAGGGGATCTTCCCAACCCAGGGAATCAAATCCAGGTCTCCCGCATTGCAGGTGGATTATTTACCAACTGAGCCACAAGAGAAGCCCAATAATACTGGGATGGGTAGCCTATCCCTTCTCCAGGGGATCTTCCCAACCCAAGGATCAAACCCAGGTCTCCCGCATTGCAGGCCAATTCTTTATCAGCTCAGCCACCAGGGAAGTCTTATACATGGTCATGTGTTTGCATCAATCCCAATCTGCCCGTTTATCTCTCCTCCTCTTATTGAGATTACTGTGTTATTTAATCTTCACAAGGATTTTGTAGAGAAAGCTTCTCTTAATTTGAGAGAAGAAAGCCAAGAAGATTAAGTGTAATTCACCCAACCAAGGTCACAGAACAAGTAAATAGCAGATCTGGGTCTAGAATTCATGGCTACCTCTGTGTTTTTCCATTATATCCAGCTAGTAATATAACTAGGAGTAATTTTTAATTTAAAAAACTCTTCACAAATGCACAGCTGTGTGCATTTGGGTCAAGGAAGTCAGAAACTGAAGGGAGGACCACAAAGCTGTTTTCTACTTTCCTTCACTATTGTGAACTTAGAAAATCAGTGGACCCCCTCAGGTTTAACCTTTTCAGGAACCTACCGTCAGACTAAGTGAGAGAGTTCATTCTCCCTTGACTTTTCTCAGCTTTTCATTGACAACTTTTACAACCTTTCCTCTGAAAATCATCTTTCCTTTATGTCTGTTGAAGGATTTCCAGGTTTTTTAAACTACCTACAAGCTAACAATTATGCATTTGGATAATGTACATAGATAGGTTTATTCATAGTGTAAACTACATTTCTTGTGCAGCAACATTCACAGAAGGAATAGAGATAACATTACTGATGAAAATACCAGTAGCACACAGGAAATCCAATCCAGCTGTTAGATTTATTTTAAACCAAAAGCAAATATTACAACTACATTGAAAATGATTTAAAACGACAATACAACCTTGTTCATTTTGGTCCATATTTTGAGGCAGGTACCATCTGGCAGGTTAATCAGATTATTGAATGAATTGTTGAATCCAAGTCTTATTGAATTTGTTAAAATATTGCTCCTGTTGTCTGTTTTGGTTTTTTTGGCCACGAGGCATGTGGAAATCTTAGCTCCCTGACCAAAGATTGAATCCACAACCCTTGCATTTGAAGAAGTCTTGACCAGGGAGGTCATCTAGCTACAGGAAATTCTTAGTGAGAAATTGTTCATTTTAAAACAAGACGTCTTATAATATCATTTTTAAAAGATAAGTTTAATCAACCTTTAAGTCATGCTTGATAATGACTCTGGATTTATGTACAGCGTGAGAAAGTAGATATATCATCCTGGGGCTTAAAGAAAGGCTTCACATAGAAGGTATTATGTGAGGTAGGATTTAAAGGATGAGTAGAAGTGAGGAAAAGATAGAGAACAGAACACTCCCAGCAGAGAGAAGAGGATACCCAAAAAGACATGGGAGACTCAAGTAGTTCCTTATATTAAAATAGTTTATTGTTGAAAAATAAATATTTTGTTGTTGTTCAGTCACTAGATCGTGTCTGACTCTGTGACCCTATGGACTGTAGCATGCCAGGTTCCTCTGTCTTCCACTATCTCCCAGTTTGCTTAAATTCATATCGACTGAGTCAGTGATGCTATCTAACCATCTCATCATCTGTTGCACCTGTCTCCTCCTGTCTTCAATCTTTCCCAGCATTGGCGTCTTTTTCAGTGAGTTGGTTCTTCACATGGGGTGGCTAACGTATTGGAGCTTCATTTATCAACAGCCTTTCCAATGAATATTCAGGGTTGATTTCCTTTTAGGATTGACTGGTTTGATCTTCAAGAGACGCTCAAGCGTCTTCTCCAGCACCACAATTCAAAAGCATCAATCCTTTGGCACTCAGCCTTCTTTATGGTCCAGCTCTTACATCTGTACATTACTACTGGAAAAATTATAGCTTTGACTATACAGGCCATTGTCAGTAAAGTGATGTCTCTGCTTTTTAATAAAGTCATATCTTGCCTTCCAAAGATCAAGTGTCTTTTAATTTTCATGGCAGCAGTCGTCAACTACAGCGATTTTGGAGCCCCTAAAATAAAATCTGTGACTGTCTCCACTTTTCCCCATCTATTTGCCATGAAGTAACGGGCCTGGATGCTGTGATCTTTATTTTTTGAATGTTGAGTTTCAAGTCAGCTTTTTCACTCTCCTCTTTCACCTTCATTAGGAGACTCTTAAGTTCCTCTTCACTTTCTGTCATTAAGGAGTAATTAAAGCAAACTTTGAGTAGGCTTCCAGTCTTAAAGTCCCTTGGATATGATGCAGAGATTTAAAGATTGATTCAGGTTATAAAGATTTACTTAGTGTGTGTACAGGGGAATAATGAAACAAGACAGATTTTATGAATATCATTCTAAAGTCAGTTTGAAAGATTACAAAGAAATGAATACAGACAAAGAAATTTTATGTTCAAGTGAGAGAAGATGAGGGATTGAACTAAATCCATGAAAGAAAAACTGAGAAACATGTGAATTACTTGGCAGGAAGGAGGTAAATGGGTGGATAATGGTGACAAACTGGAAAGTGAGGGAACAGGGGCCTCATAATTATTTTCCAACAAAACGTATGAATGCAGGTGTATAAACCTCTACAGATCAGGTTTCTGAAGTCATTTCACGAGAATGAGAGGTAGCTTGGAGAATCTTGCATTGTGGCTTGAGAATAAAGAACAAAATAGTTCCCAATAGGTTTCTTTTTATTATATTGGAGTTGGAAATATGGAGAACACAGTCATATTGAATTAGTGAATTCAGAAGCAGGAGCAATTAGGAAAATTTGATGAGAATTAGCTATAAATATTCTGATGTAAAGGAGAGCTATGAGAAGTCAGTAGACTATGATTTGACTTGATGAGTAAAATAGTACTTGCTAAAGAGTGAAAGCAAAAACAAGAAAAAACACTAGGAGAGAGATAAAAGGAAAGAAAAGATATAAAATACAGCAGCAAATAGAATGTCCATTTAATGAAGCAAGATGAATTTCAAAACTCAGTGTTGTTCTGATTAATCCAAGATGTCTATTCACATTATGCGATTCAGCATAGGAAACTCTTCAGAGATTGAGGAAAATGGGGTTTCTTTTTCTTCCAGAAGAAGCATAATGTAATTCCCATGTGGGATTCATAATATTCTCCTAGGCAATTACCTTCTGTAACAGAACAGCATCTCCTCATAGTCCAAATTGGACATTCATATCTTTTTCTGTAAATGGGGCCTCTGTCAGGCTTTGTGGGGATTACTGACTAGCCATGTCAATTTCCCTTGAAAATCTTTCTTCCTGGGTATTTAGGAAGAATTGATTCTAAGGAGAGAGGTTTGACTCATCAGTTGCAGATTAAGAGATTCCTTTCTTAATATTAAAGTCACATTTCGAAAAGACTGCAGAAATATCTCCTCTTTGTCTTTAATTATAAGGAATATAATATCTATAGTGTATTCATTTTCCCCAATACATTTGACTGATCTCTGAACTTACCAGGTACCTTCAGCATGAGAAAGACTAATGAATCCTTTCACAAAAAAGCATTATCTTTTTATTTCATTACAAGAAGTTTTCTTATATTGTTACTTTAGACTTTGTATACCAAAAGTCACGTCTAAGACACAGCAAACTGAACAATATTTTTGTTTTATTTAATTAATTAATGTTCAGGTAATTACTTCCATTAGCAATCCATTCATTTCCAGAGTAGTTTGAAACTAACACCAATGCTTTGAGCAATGATATTTTCTGCATGAGAACCTCACTGTGGAGGTAAATGTTTTTGCAGGGCTCATAATACTTCAAAAATTAGCAAAGTCATAATGGATTCAAGTGGGTGATTGGTAAAATCTATTCTGCTATGAGACTCACCAATTCTGTGTTTGTAGAACTGTGCTTTAAGAGGTATCATAACTATACTTGCTGATTAGAAAAAGAATTTTGAAGGAAGTGTTTCTTTTTGTAGCTGTCTTGCTTCTTGAGTTCTTGGAAGTAAAAGTCACAAATCTGTCCTCAAGCCTCACCAACAAGTCTTTTCTATTTCTATTCCATCAGAGTGGGATTTCTTTCTGTTCTCATCTTGAAAATCTGAGAGAAAGAAGAATATAGAAGATTAAGCTGGTAAAGTGAAATAAAGTCAGTCAAGAAATAATGTTCACAGTTTTAATATTAATTACCTTGTTACCTTTTCTTAATGCTAACCTTGACTGAATTGTGAAATTGGCTTTAGATTACATGGATTCCACAAATAAAAAATTTCATTTTTGAGATGTGACTAGATAACTCCATTAGTATTTAAGCAAGGAAAGGACTATCAAAATACTTGAGCTTAGTTAAAGGATCTCTTAGTTTTAAATGTAAAGTTTTGTGTGTGGCATATTTTATAATCACGGCTATTATGCACAGATATTTTGTTTTTACTTTCAGGTTACTACTTTAAAATATCTTCTCAGCTACCTTCCTCTTAGGAAATAAGATTAAAAAGGAGAAAGAAAATTCACATTAAACAGCTATTTACTCTAAAAATATTTATAAATGTCAGACTATTCATAATGAAATTATTTTATATTTAATTCAAACAAACATCCCTGCCTTTGAAGTGCTTACGTTATAGTGATAGAGACGTTATATGTAAAGAGGTAAAAATTATATGTCAGATTAGAGCTATTGGAAAAGTAAGGGAGATGACAGAATACAAGGAGTTATATATAGTGAATGGAAGTCGTGTTATTATTTCTTACTTTTTTTTTTTTAGATATAAGCTACAAATTAAAGGACATCTTTTTAAGGGCACACTTTGATAATTCAGGGCAAGTATGTACACTTGTGGGCTTTCCTGGTGACTCAGATGGTAAAGAATCCGCCTGCAATGAGGGAGACCTGGCTTCAGTCCCTGGGTTGGGAAGATCCCCTGGAGGAGGGCATGGCAACCCACTCCAGTATTCTTGCCTGGAGAATCCCCATGGACAGAGGAGCCTGGCAGGATACAGTCCATGGGATCACAGAGTTGGAAATGACTGAGCAACTAAGCACAGCACATATACCCTNGGTAAAAATTATATGTCAGATTAGAGCTATTGGAAAAGTAAGGGAGATGACAGAATACAAGGAGTTATATATAGTGAATGGAAGTCGTGTTATTATTTCTTACTTTTTTTTTTTTAGATATAAGCTACAAATTAAAGGACATCTTTTTAAGGGCACACTTTGATAATTCAGGGCAAGTATGTACACTTGTGGGCTTTCCTGGTGACTCAGATGGTAAAGAATCCGCCTGCAATGAGGGAGACCTGGCTTCAGTCCCTGGGTTGGGAAGATCCCCTGGAGGAGGGCATGGCAACCCACTCCAGTATTCTTGCCTGGAGAATCCCCATGGACAGAGGAGCCTGGCAGGATACAGTCCATGGGATCACAGAGTTGGAAATGACTGAGCAACTAAGCACAGCACATATACCCTTGTATAAGCAATTAATATACAGAATGCTTCTGTATTCCCCAATTCCCTTGACAAAGTCAATAAATCTCCCCAAACACACCCTTCTCTGTTAGTCATTAATATGCTTACTGTCACTATAAATTAATTTTGCCCTTTCTGACTAAATTAATTTTGTGTTTTGTGTCTGACTTCTTTTCTTCAGCTACTTGTGATAGTCAGTACATCTTGGGTGTATAAACAGTGTGTGACTTTCTATTAGTCAGTTTGGGGTTGTTATGAATAAAGCTGCTATGAATATTCATGCAACAGTCTTTGTCTAGACATATGCCTTTATTTCTCATAAGTAAACATCTAGAATTAGAACTGTCGGATCTTATGGATCTTATGGTTGATGCATATTTACATTATTAAAAAATGCCAAGTAGTTTCCAAGGTGGTTCTGCCATTTCGTATTGCTACCAGGTATGTATGAGAGTTAATGTTAGTCTTTTCATTTTAACCATTCCAGTGGATGATATGGTGTAATAGATCACAAGCATCATTGCGTGAACTTACTGAATATTTGTAATTTGTGGACTGTTGGTTCAAATGTTTGCCCATTTATAAGTGGGTTTTGTCATTATGCTTATGTTATTCATGAGTTTTTCGCATGTAGCTGATACATGTCCTTTGCCTTATACGTGTCTTAGAGGTGAGTGTGCTTGTACCATTTTCCAACTGAATACAACTTCCACATGTTATATACTAATGCTTTATGCCAAGAATCTGATATAAGGGGCTCTGTCAATGCCCTGTAAAAACTAGGGAGTTTCCTAGGAAGAAAGCAGTATAAAATGTTTCTCATCTAGTGGTTTTGTTCTTTCAGAGTTTACATGTCTCCAGTTTGTTTCTGCTTCTGGTATCATCTGACACTATCAAGCAGTTTTTTGTTTATTTTTATCTATTTATCTACAGTGTTTAATTTTTAAGGAATTCTAAAATTATCAGAATCAGAACTCTAAATAAACTTATAAATTGTCTTCATTGTTCATTTGCTAAGTACTGTCTGACTTTTTGTGACTCCAGGGACTGCAGCATGCCAGGCTTTCCTGTTCTTCACTATCTCTGGGAGTTTGCTCAAACTCATGCCCATTGAGTCAGTGATGTCACCCAATTATCTCATCCTCTGTCATCCCTTTCTTTTCCTGCCCTCAATCTTTCCTAGCATCAGAGCTTTTCCTATGAGTCAGCTTTTCAAATCAGGTGGACAAATACTGGAGCTTCGGCTTCAGCATTAATTCTTCCAATGAACTTTCAGGGTTGATTTCCTTTTCAGGAAATCTACCTCCTTGCTGTCCAAGGAAATCTATCTTATGAATTTCATTTATATGCATATTTTTAAATCTTATACTTGAGAGTGTTTATTTATAGATATATTTTAATCCATATTACGTATAGTAGTGTGTGTCTGTCAATCCTATATTCATAGTTTATCCATCCCCCCACCATAAGTTTGACTTCCATGTCAGTGATTACTCTACTGCATGCCTGAAAAATTATAGCATATTAATACTCATCATCTAAAATTGCACTAGTTATTTTTATTCCTACAATATTAAGTTCCAGAAATAGATGTGGCTTTAATAATATTTAAGAATATAGTTAGGGACTCCATGCTGATAATTTATGGATAATTAGAGTTTTTCCTCTTAATTCATTATGAAATATAATCTGTGAAAATGCAAGAATTGAGATATATACAAAAATATATTTAGGTTCAACAAACTCTGAATATGTTAAAGTGTGAATACATTGATGGCCACCCTCTGAATTATCTGATATTTAGATCAACAGTCTTGGAATCCATTACTGAATTCAGCCTAATTACATTCAAATCCAATATAACATTTTCTATTTGATTGAGATTTAAATTAGAGGAGACAAAATTTATATCAAAGTCAATTAGAAGCTCTACAGAAAACAGTTCAGAACATTCTGTTCCATCAAAAAGAGCCCTGGCAGTCTACCTGGCAAAATGCCAAAGAATAACTCAGAATTAGCACAATTAGGTATTTACTACTACTGTGTAGAGGACTTATCAAAGACTGAACAGATAGAA
>SJYA01008004.1:0-31251 GCA_006410615.1 Neotragus moschatus | reverse complement strand
GCCCACCCCGCCCTCCCCTCCTCCCACCTCATTTCTGGCTCCTGGGTTCCTTTGTGCCCACTTCCAGCCCTCTGTTCCCTGCTGTGCCCCAGGCCCAGAACGCTCTTCCTGGCCCCCACCCTCTTTGCCACAGTAGCTGCAGCTCAGTGGTCCCCATCCCTGGGGTGACTCCTGCCCTGACTTTCCTGGCTGGGGCTGTCTCCTCCGGTTCCTTCTCAGTGCTTCTCCCCTGCAACCACCTGCTTCTGTGACACCTATTTCGTGCCTGTTGCCCCCATTGGGTCACACTCTCCCAAAGGACAGGTGGACAGTGTGGGGTGCCACTCACTGTGACACAAGCCCCCAAGTGTGGTCTGATGGGCCGACAGGCGGCGCTTAGTATGTATTTTTTAAATGAATGAATGAATCATGTTAGAGTATGAAATACAGTAATATCCACAACTCAGATAACTCTGTTGGGAAATATGCCCCTTTTACTTGTTCATATGGTAAATCTGATGTTTGGTCAAGGCAGACGTTAAAAACAAACTAGGAGCTCCACCTTGTGGAGTAATCCACCTACTGTGCTAGATTGAACAAGTCTGGAAGATGGGATGAAGCCAGAGAAGTGCAGCCCAGAGAGGGTGAATGATCTGCACAGGTCACACAGCTAGTCCCCAGCTGGGACTAGCCCCCAGGCCTCCCAAGCTCCCTGCCCGGTGCTTCGCCGATCACACTGCCTCCTATCCCTACCAGTTACTTCAGATCTTCCTGGGAAGCAAGGAGGAGCCAGGAGACCCCTCGGGCCACAGAGGACTCCATCCTCTGGCTCTGGCTGGGGAAGGACCAATCAAGAGATCCTGGCCCCTCCGGCCCCAGCAGGTTAGGTCAGCAGAGAAACAACACCTAGTCCTTTCCTGGCTCTCCTCCGGGCTGCCCTGGCTAATGTATACTTTAAATTCGGATGCTGACCTCCAGCGGGCCGTCCCTGCTGCCTGGCAACCCAGGATGTAGCCCTGGTCCACTCCCTGTCCTGCTCTCCTAGACAGACCTTCTCCTCGAGCCTCCATCTTTCCTCCCCTCCTCACTCACAGACCGTGACCTCGCTTCCTGTTTCACAGAGAATGGAGACAGCTTCCGTGAGCCCCCGACGCCACACCCACGGGCCCATGCTACTGTGCCCACGCTGCTCTTCCAAGCGAGGCCACCCCTCCCCCAGGCAAAAGCCCGCCTCTCTCTCCCTTCTCACCTCCTCAGGGATGAGGCTCCAGTGACTCTCCTACCCCTGCACCTGGGGCTCTTCCCCACCCCTACCGTGGGTGGGTCCCCTCAACATGCAAACGTGGTGTGGTCTCTCCCATCCAACTAAGATTTCCCCTGGAACCCACGCCCTCCTCCAGCTAGTCTCCCATTGGGTCTGCTCCCCTTAAAAACACATCTCTTTACAATAGGTAACAACGATATACTGCACAGCACAGGGAATTACAGCCTCTGTCTTGTAATAACGTTTAATGGAGTAGAACCTGTAAAAATACTGAATCACTACGCTGCACACCTGAAACATTAAAAACAAAAAAAAAGAGTAACTTTTCAAAAGAGTCAGCTGTATTTGACGGGACGAGTCTACTTCCTTTCATCTCCTTCTCTTGAAACTCACTCTTTTATCCCTACCACTTGACCAAAAGAGCTTTTATCCAGCTCTCTGGGGGCTGGTCTCCACGCCAAGTTCGGCGGCCGATTCTCAGCCCCAGCTTCCTGACCCTCCAGCGGCGTCTGATGGCGCGTCCACTCTCTCCTTACTGTCACGTGGCCTCAGGGACCCGATTCCCTCTTGGGTCTGCTACTCCCCCACTGACTGATCCCTCTCGGGGTGCTCTGTGAGCTCCTCCCACTCTCGCAACTCTCACCACAGGCACATCCCAGGCCTTGGTCCTCAGACCACCACTCTACCGGCCCGTCCCCCTGCCCCCTGGAGTGACGGGACATGGTCTGTCATCGGCACAACTCTCACATTTGTCGCTCTGGCTTTAATAAGCTCTCCCCTGAAATCTAGTCCTCCTCCTTGACATCAGTCAAGTCAAAATCAGTTACCTCCTTGACATCTTCATTCAGATGCCCATTAGGTCCAGAAACAAGGCATTGATCCCCAGTCCAGCCCTCAACCTCGCCCCACCACTTTGCCCATCTGATGGAAAATAGCAACCCCATTCTTCCAAAATTGTCAAGTCATCCTTAATGCCTCTCTTTCACTCCATATTTGCTTCCTTAGTAAATTTTACTGGCTCTACCTTCAAAACAGAACCAAACCTCACCATTCCCAACAGCCACACTGTTGTCACCCTGGTTCAAGCCACTGTTAACTCCAAATGGACCAGCTGTTAACTCCAATGGACTGTTAACTCCAAATAGACCAGCACAGCAGTCTCTTCACCAGGATCTGTCTCCACACTGGTCCTCACAGTATTTGCCATGCAACTGCCAGGCTGAACCCTAAAAGGGCTAAGTCACAGCCCCTCGCCCTGCTCCTCTGTGTCCCAGAGTAAATGCCAAAGCCCTGGAAAAGACCTGTAAGGATCTTATGATCTGGCCTATGACTCTGACCTCCCCTTCCCATGCTCCTGCCTTTCCAAATACGCTTCCAACTCAGGGCCTTTGCACTCGCTGCCCCTCCAAGTCTGGAAAGTTCTTCCCTCAGAGACAGGGCTGGCTCGCTTGCTGCTTTCAGGTCTTTGCAGTTAGACCTCCTGTGTCCAAGTCACATGAAACAGCAACAATATCCTCACCTTATCCCTGGAATTCCTTAACCACATGCCTCTGCCTTTTCCTCCATCCCCCTTGTCACCATCTACCATGTATTTTTTATTGCCTGTCTGTCTTCAACCAGAATGCCTTTCCCAGGTGGGCAGAGCTGGAGGATTTCTCTGGTGGCTGGGATTCAGCAGATGCTCACTAAACATTGAATGAAGGCATGTGCTCTGCCTCTGAGCCTTCATGTAAGCCAGTCCCTCTCCCTGGAAGGTCTTCCCTGAGATGGTCCACCCGGCAACTCTTACTTGTCCCAGAGCCTCGGCCACCTGCTTCCCCAAGTTTCCTCTCATGGATCCCGTGGCTCATGATGCTTCCCTCTTCCACTGGATCCCATGATCATGCTCAACTGGGACTGTGCTCCTCTGCTACCTTCCCCAACAGTCTGTAAGCATCTGAACAGCAGGGAGAGAGCCAGCTCCTTCTGGACGGGGACAGTGGCCAGCCCAAAGCCTGATACAAGCTGGCTCTAGTATCGTAAGTAGGGGCCCTCCCAGAACACCCACTAGTATGGAGGCAATGCATGGGGGGAGCTGAGTAAACCTGGGCTGTTGCTGGCCTCCCCAAGTGGATACCTCAAAGAAACTGCCAGAATAGGCCCTGGGCCCCAGAGAACTTGATGGGGCTCTTCTGTCTCACCTCGCCCACCCTGTCCAGCCCAGGGGACCAGGAGGCCAGGACTGAGCCCAGCATGGACTTCATGGACAGGAATTCTGGTCCCCCAGCCCATCCACCCTACACTGGGCTGGGAGCCAGGCAGGACTTGGGTATTTGGGGTGGGGGCAGGGGCTGGCCTCCCAGGAGCCCTACAATGCAAGTTCCATGAGGGGCCGGTGCTGCGCAAGAGCACAGATGACCTTTAAAAAACAAAGGTCATCTCAGAACCTTGCTGGTGGAGGGGTCTACACTGGATGCTGAAAAGTGAGTAAAATCTTAGGACCAGCCCCAGCCGATGAGAAGGGAAGTGTGCTGCTTCTGTACGGCTATATTCAAGCAGAGCATATTACAATGACACTAAATCACACCTCTCTGGAGCCTGTTCTCTCTGAGGTCTACCTCCTGTGGGAGAGGCATTCATTTCATGATCTGCAGGGCAAGGAGAGCCAGCATCATGGCAGGAAAACATCTCCATGAGAGCCCGCGCTGGGAAAGGCAACCTGCCACAGCCTAGAGCCTGCCTGTGTCCCTGCTGGGTACACCAACAACCAGCCCTGCTGCTCTTGTCCAGGCTGTTTATCAGGGCTGTGGTGGCAGCAAGCCGCCGTGCAGGGTATGTCATCTTGGTTTCACATGAAGGGGAGGCAGCTATGCTAACGTGAAAAACTGTATCACCCACTCCGTCACCTGAAGCAAAGCCACTAGTTAAACAGGGACCTCGAGTCAGAGGTTCCTTTACTCAGGACCTCCACTGATTTGTTCATCTGAATGAAGCGCTAATGGTGCTCTTCACCAAGCTGGCCTGACTGCTCTCCTTTGGAGGGCCTGCGTCAAAGGCCGGCCCTTGGCTGGCATCTCGGAACTTGGGCCTTGGCTGGTGTCTGGGAATCAGGATTCTGGGAGGGATTTCCATTACCCTGACTGATAAGAGTGGCGCTCTGCGCCTAAACCGTACAAAAGTGTGGTTTATGCCACAAACATGTGCTTCCCTTCTGGAGTGTGGAATTTTGGTATGTGTTAGGCAGAAGGTGCCTACGTGACCGGTCCCTGGTCAAAACTCTGGGTACTGCATCTTTAACAGGCTCTCCTAATAGACGACTTCTCACACGTTTTCATAACCTGCTGCTGGGGGAATAGTGTGCCCCATGTGACTCCACTGGGAGAGACACATCGAAGCTTGTGTCCAGGTTCCCTTAGACTCCACCCCAGGAGCCTTTTACCTTTTTTACTGCTGATTTTATTGTGGATCCTTGCACTGTAGTAAATCAGAGCCTTGAGGACAACGACACACAGGAGTATTAACCAGTGACTCACAGGACTCAGTCCTCCCAGCAAATCACCAACCTGGGGGTGGGTTTCTATGGGTGGCAGCAGCCATCCAGCCCAAGGGATGACGCTGGAAGACCAACTGTCATAAAGTCCAGTAAGACAACAACCTGAATTAAAAGCTATGACTCTTGCCTAGATGGTATTTCTAGCAACCAAGCATGCTGTATTCTTACTGACTGTTGTCAGCATCCTAGCCATCTGGTCTGGCAAATAAGCAGGCTGCAAACTGGCAGGTCACACATGGCCATCCCTCTCGGGGGCCATGACCTGTGGAAACAAACCGTGGTTGACAACAGCACAGTCTGGGTCACTTGTTTAGATGCCCAGAGCCAATTCCCTGATGCGACTGACCAGAATCAAACTGCCGATTGAGCCAACACCGCCCAGTTGACGGCACTGCCACCTATACGTGTCACTGTACTAGATATGGCGGTACACCCACCACCACGGACTGACATGAAGCAGAGGACTCTGAAGCTCTGATTCAACCACCTAGAGACCCTGGATGGAATAGTATGGCCCAAGATCATCAGAATAATGACAACCTGGGAGACTTCCCTGGCAATCCAGTGGTTAAGACTCCACACTTCTACTGCAGCAGGCATGGGTTCGATCCCTGGTCAGGGAACAAAGATCTCACATGCTACATGGCATGCCCCCCCTTCTCCGAAAAAATAATAATGACCACTTGGCTAAGTACACTCCTTGCCAAGTCCCCTTGTAGTGGCCCATATGGGCCAAGATGGGAAATAGGTGTCTGTGAAAATTTTGCAAAAAATGTTCTTGTCCCACTCACTCCTAACCCTTTCAGACAAAAAGTCTAGGTGAAAGTAGGGAATAACTGGAGAAAAGTGAAATTATAGGTCCTGGGATGTGACATGTTGATTTTGCAGCAATATTCTAGGGAGGGACTGCCTTAGCCCCCAGGAGGCATGTGGAACAATTAATTCTCTTTGTCCCTTACAGCCAGCACTGCCGCCTGGCCAAACAATCCTAGGGTTCATGCAAGCCAAGTGGCAGCTGCAGTTGAGTCAGACCAACTGTCCAGTGTGTCATTCTCAACCATGTGACAGGAAAATTCACATAGACGAGGTCATCGCTAAACTATTTGGTTCTGCCTGCTGCCATCAAAGGCAGCTTCTGAAGTAACCCTGCGTGGACACACAGACCAGTACAACCTTGCTTCAATCCAAACTTGGTATGAATCCTTCCGCCTGTCCTGATCCCTGATTAACCTTGGGTTATACCACATAGGGCAACTGAGCAACTCCATGGTAACACTGCCCCCATTGTTTAGCTCAAACAATGCAATGGTGACCCAAATCAAGTGGGAGACAGTGGACCATGGAATGCCTCCCCAATGCAGATGAAGATGGCTTTGGGTCTACCTACTGGCCCCAGTATGAGGCTTCCCTGATGGCTCAGTGGTAAAGAATCTGCCTGCAATGCAGGAGACTCAGGAAATGCAGGTTCAATCCCTGAGTTGGGAAGATCCCCTGGAGAAGGAAATGGCAACCCACTCCAGTATTCTTACCTGGAAAATCTTATGCTCAGAGGAGCCTGGCATGCTACCGTCTGTGGGGTCGCAAAGAGCTNCTCAGTGGTAAAGAATCTGCCTGCAATGCAGGAGACTCAGGAAATGCAGGTTCAATCCCTGAGTTGGGAAGATCCCCTGGAGAAGGAAATGGCAACCCACTCCAGTATTCTTACCTGGAAAATCTTATGCTCAGAGGAGCCTGGCATGCTACCGTCTGTGGGGTCGCAAAGAGCTGGACACATCTGAGCAACTGAACACACACACAAACGGGCCCTGGTAGCCACTAGCAATGACACTGAAGATCAGCAGCTCAGTCTAAACTCTTGTGTGGGGTAAGAGATAATAGACTGGTCTCAGATGACATCCTACTTTTCTAATATAAGTTCTACTGATCCCCCAGGACTTAACAGAGCTGGTTGAGTTCAGGACTCTGGAGCATATGGTTAAGATCAACACTGCATGTGGCCTCATCTTGCTAGTTACAGTCCTACTGACAGCAGTCTGAGACGAACTAAACAAATGTGGTCCTAGTCTCTACTGATCAGATTATGATATGGAATAAGACATTCATGTAGAAATGTTAGTTAAGCCAAGACACACAGGGCTGGTGGATGGACTGGTGTGTGTGGTGGTGGTAGGAGTGTGTGTGGAATCCTCTCTATGGCCCTGAGCATCCCTGCATTCTTGCTGGGTACACCTGACCCCTCTGTACCTGAGCCATTTCTCAGGTTATGCTTACAAAAAGCAACCTTGAAGGATGAGGTGATGTCTGTCTACAAAGACCAGGTTTGCTTCTGTTCACTATAAAGGTGGTGAATTTCCCAAGCTTGGTGTTTCTCAACTTGATGCAAATCCACTGGCATCTGTCTGGACCCCTCTGCTTCACCTCTCTCCACCAACCAAGACTTGGGAAATAAGGCAAACCCGCATGACCAGGTTAACAGCAACTGCTTTCGCTGTAATGAACTCTGATGTCTCTAACCTGTCAACATCCATCAAACAGCAGCAAAATCCTAGACCTTCAGTGATACCCCCCCGACATCTGGGAAGAGCTTGTCTTTTGCAGAGGCCAGTCCTCCAGCCCTTCCTGCCCGGCCACTCTGACCCCACTCTCCCCTCTGCTGTCTGTCCTGCTCCCGCTGCGGCCTCCAGCCCTTAGAGCCCACTTCAGTTCTAGGATGAGAACACAGGCAGAAATGTGGGACAGAAAGCTGGCTGGGTGCTCAGAGGCTCAAGGGCAGAGAAGCAGGGCCTGACCTCCCATGGCTTCCCTACCATTCACCTAGCGTGAACAGTGCCTACTGTGCCCTGGGATGGACGTCTTCATAGCCCCTGACTGCCCCTCATAGCTGAAGTTCACCCCTCATGGACAGAGAGGAAGCTGAGACTAAGACAGGGCCAGCAGCTTGCCCAAAGGTACCAGTGAGTGAGAGGTAGGTTAGACCCAGAGCCAGGCACTTCTGGCTCCAAGTCCAAAGCCCTCACACTCCACTCTAGGTGCTGCAGCTCCTGCTGGCCCTGGCCTCCCAGGACCCTGCAGATGCAGTGCAGACAAGGCCACAGGCCCCAGCAGCTCACCTCTGTGCGGTCTACTTTAAATGGGTTCTGGAAGTCAGAGTGTTTCTCGCTGATCCCCAGCTCCTGGGCCATCTGCGGATGAGGAAAAGCTAGTCATCCTCTGCCTTCTCCCACATCTTGCTCACCCACAGGCTATTCCCTCCAAGGCTGGGACGGATGTGGGCCAGGTAATGACCCCCAGGCACCAAGGTCCACACAGAAGCCCTTGAAATGGCACCTCAAAGTGGCCCGAGGCTTATCACAGAAGATGCAACCAAGGGTTGACATTCAAGCCCCACTGAAGCAGGCTCATGGTGCAACCACATAGAGGGCTTCCGGACCTCCTCCGCCCCAGTCCTTACCAGGCCGAGGATGGGTGAGTGGGGGCCCTGGTCAAAGACGCCCGACTGGTTGCAGAAGCTGATGCCCCAGCGGATGAGGAGGTTCCAGTTGGAGTTATGGTCAAAGTAGTGGTGCACGATCCTTGGGAAGCGCAGCACCACGTCGCCGAAGAAGGCCGTGTTCTCCACCACTTGGGAGAAAGCTGGCAAGAGGACTCTGGTGAGTGGCTGGCAGAGATGGCCCTCTGCAGCCTCCTGGCCAGCCCTACACACCCTTCAGAGGACAGCGACAAGCCCACTAACCAGAGAAGGGAACAGTGTCTGCTGCACACTACACAGGCTGCTGACCACATGTGCAGTGAGTACTGAGGGATTCATGTCACCGAATCATCAAAACCACCTTCAGGGGGACATGTGGCTGTAATTCCCATTTCACACATGGGAAACTGGAGCTGACAGCTAGTGAGCAACAAACCTGGGCTGCAAACCCAGATCTGACTCCAAAGGACATGCTTCCTCCCCCACACCTCACAGCCCAGAACACTCATTTGCTGTGGAGACCAGAGAGGGGTGCCATTTCACAGATGGAGGCATCTGCATCCCATGAGGCTTTGCTCCTAACCTCCCCAACTTGGTACCATAACATCCAGAGCTGGGCCCTGGTGTTAACTAGTGTCTGTGAGGGCTTAGTTCTGTTAGGATGGCCAGGGAACACATCAGGGCTTGTTTTCTTTTTAGTATATATTCCATTTTATTTTCAATGCTTAAGTTCTTATTTTGAAATAATTTTAGACTTATATAATACACCACAAAATTTCTTCACTCGGCTTCCTCTAATATTATCATCCTTATATAACCATTGTACAAACCATCTAAGACAGGAAATTAATGTCAGTACAATACTATTAACTAATCCCTAGACCTTATTTGATTTTGGTCAGTTTTTCCACCAATATCTTTTAGTCAACAGATCAGTTTGAGTTTAGTGTCCATTACAGTGGCAGGTTCCCCTGACCCAGGCTAGCGTGAAGAATACTAACTATACACCCGGCCCTGGTTGCAGGGGTGAGGCCTGTTTGAGTGACCCCCATAGATAAGGCCCACATCCTTACCAGCACTGGCCAGACCACACAAAGAGATAAGGGGACTCCTCCAAAGATATGCCAGGCTGAGTCTGAGACAAGTGGGGCAGGGACCTCTGGGCTTCAGAACAATCCTGAATCACAAAGAACTCAGGAATTCACTAGGTTTATAGCTAAGAGCCAGGCAAACCATCTGTCCTTTCCCTTAGAAACTGGAGTTGATGGTGCCTTCCTCAGTTACAGTGGAGATTAGAGATGGCATCTGCCCAGCATTCAGTATGTAAAGGCTACTTCTGTCCTGTCTCAGACAGTGTGACCTAACATACTTTATTGTTAGAATGTAACCAGTTAATGGGGAGAAATTACCACTAGAGAGAAATTCCTAGAAGAGTAGATGAAGAGATATAGAATATTCTTTATTTATGTTGGTCCCATCTTGTCTCAAAAAGGACTTAAGGACGTCAAGGCTTTTAGAACAGCAGTAAAGAGTGCTGGTAACTGCTCCCATGGACCAATCACTTCAGTAGACCTGTTTTTTTTCTTCTATAAATGGGAACAACCCTTGCCATCTCTACCAGAAGAGTCAGGGTGGTGAAGCCAAGGATTGCGGGACTGGAAGTGGGCAAAGGCTCCTCCTCCCTGATTCCCCTCCCGCAAGCACAGGACAGCACTACATAATGTATATGTATCAGGGATACAGAGCCTGGCTCTGAAATGAGCCCAGAAACACTCGGAGAATCTTATACTGAGGGCCCAACCACCCAAGAGACTCCGTGAAGGTGCTGCAAGAGGGCATTCCCAGAGAGGAAGAGAAGAGTGACAAGAACAAGAGGGAAGGAGCAGCTGGAGAAGATCAAGGTTGCGGGGGGAAAGACCATACCATCCTTCAGTTTCTCGTCCTGGGGGAAGGGCCCGTCTGGGAGCACACCTGCAGCAGTGAGCACTGTCCGGGAGTCCTCCAGCACCTGAGGGAAGCCCGCCTGGGCTGAGTGGCTTTGCCAAGGTCTTCCCAGACCAGCCCCAGCCCTGTTTACTGAGGCCCTACTTCAGATCTTCCGTGGGTTCGCTTCCCCTTCACTGAACACCATCCCTGTGGGGAACTCCTACTCATCCATCAGTGCCCAGATCAAAGACTAGGGCTGCCATGAGCTGCCCCCTGCCTCCGTGCACCTTAAAGAGTCCCTTGAGCATGACATCCAGGATCTTGTACTGCTGGTGGACATCGTTCAGCTGTGCTAGGTTTTTCAATGCCAAGAGCTGCTCCCTCCGCTTCACCTCAAACATCTTCTTGTCTGAGCACCATTAAGTTAAGGAGCGGGCACCAACTCTCCTGCCTGGACAATCCAGTGGTCCTGATCCAGAGGGCCAATTCCTGGCCAGCAAGTCTCTGCAAGGGGCATAGACGTGCATGGCTGGGACTTCCCAGTGAATGAATAAGCTGTCTGAGAAGCATATGAATCCCGCAACATATCATTATTTCACAGAGGATTCCACACCCAACAGCTTGAATACAACCGTCAGGACCCAGCTTCTCCCTCCTCTCCCCTCCCCATGGTCTTTCCACCATCTCCCACAACCCTTCACTGTTCCCAGAACCTCTGCTCCTCTGCTCACACTGTACACTCTGCCTGGGGTGCCCTCCCACCCTTCTCTATGAGTTTCCACTCTTTCAAAACCCAGTTTTTTAGTAGGTAGCCCAAAATGACAGGATTTGGTCTCTGCTCAGAGTCTCACACAGAAAGTGCTAGGTACATGTAAAATCCTCAGGGTCCTCATGGTCCTGAAATATACGCTTTGCCTTCTCAATTTGTATGGGAAAACTGAGGCTCAAAAGAGAACTGACTTGATCAAGATCTGGTTAGAGCACATTATTTTTTCTCCCCAATTTCTATTGGTTGAGGGGGGCGGGTCCAGCTCTACCCTGGAATCCCCCAAGCAACTGTGGGTATAGAGAGACCTCATTTATAGATCCCTCTAAAATATCTCCAACCCCAAAGGATACATATCTCCAGGCTCGGGTCCAGGGAGGTCCTCAGGGTGTCTGTGACTCCTGTTCTGGACAACAGTAGGACAGACAGAGAGGTCAGGAACTGAAGAAGGTCCATATCCAAGACTCTGGAGCTAAGAGAGCAACCCAGTGAAAGAAGGTGAGATCCAGAGCTTAGTGTTAAATAAAACAGAAAGTGAACTGAAAAGCAACTTCTTCTGACATGACACAGCCTCCAAATACCGAGAAGCCAGCTTTCGAATCCCTGAAGCCCCAGTCCCTAGCCCAGGGCCAGGGACCAAAAGACACACGGCGAAGACATGGGATGATGGGAGGAAGAAAGATAAATGTCAGCACAGCAGGGATGCTCAGAGAACAGGTCTGGAATCCTGTGCTGGAGCCCTGGCTGTGCCTGACTTCAGGACCTACAGAAGGCAAACTGCTCAGCCTCTCTGAGCTTCATCTTCCTCACTGCAAAATGAGGATAAGGAGGTCATCTCCCTGTTGCAGAGACAGAGACCTGGGTGAGGAACTGTGCCTGAGGACGGAGGGTCAACATCATTCCCTCTCAGTTCCCCAACGCTGGCCTTCCAGGAGGCCCAGGCAGTCAAAACGTGACACTTGTAGGATTTCCTGCTTTTCCTGGCTTCTGTCATCAGAAAGGAAGAAGGGGTGATGGGTGGGAAGGGAGGCAAGGCAGTTTTGGGGTAGGACCGCTGTTAACTCTCCTAGGAACCACAGGCACCACAGGCACCACAAGCAACACCTGTTCCTATCTAGGCAACATTCCCCAACTATTTACTGAGTAACTTTCATGTTCCTTGAACGTTCTGGAGCCAGGAATACAGCAGGAACAACATTCCCTGCACAATGGTACTTCTATCTCTAGTAGGATTAAGAGACAACCAACAAAGTTGTAAAACAAGCACAGAAGGATAAGAGGGAGTCAGCAAAGTGTGATATTAAAAACAGCAGTCAGAGGAAGCATCTACTCAGATGACAGCTGCCCAATTTTACCAACGTGGAGATGAATGCACAGCAAAATCAGGTGACTGCCCAAATCACTTATAGATCACTCATAGATTTTCCAGTTAAACCAAGAGTCTTAATGAACAGGCTGTCTCAGAGCTGGCCACTGTTCTACCAGGACACCTGCCCCAAGGGAGATGCTCAGTTATTGACAGTGACCTCTCACAGAGGNGGCTAGCGTGAAGAATACTAACTATACACCCGGCCCTGGTTGCAGGGGTGAGGCCTGTTTGAGTGACCCCCATAGATAAGGCCCACATCCTTACCAGCACTGGCCAGACCACACAAAGAGATAAGGGGACTCCTCCAAAGATATGCCAGGCTGAGTCTGAGACAAGTGGGGCAGGGACCTCTGGGCTTCAGAACAATCCTGAATCACAAAGAACTCAGGAATTCACTAGGTTTATAGCTAAGAGCCAGGCAAACCATCTGTCCTTTCCCTTAGAAACTGGAGTTGATGGTGCCTTCCTCAGTTACAGTGGAGATTAGAGATGGCATCTGCCCAGCATTCAGTATGTAAAGGCTACTTCTGTCCTGTCTCAGACAGTGTGACCTAACATACTTTATTGTTAGAATGTAACCAGTTAATGGGGAGAAATTACCACTAGAGAGAAATTCCTAGAAGAGTAGATGAAGAGATATAGAATATTCTTTATTTATGTTGGTCCCATCTTGTCTCAAAAAGGACTTAAGGACGTCAAGGCTTTTAGAACAGCAGTAAAGAGTGCTGGTAACTGCTCCCATGGACCAATCACTTCAGTAGACCTGTTTTTTTCCTTCTATAAATGGGAACAACCCTTGCCATCTCTACCAGAAGAGTCAGGGTGGTGAAGCCAAGGATTGCGGGACTGGAAGTGGGCAAAGGCTCCTCCTCCCTGATTCCCCTCCCGCAAGCACAGGACAGCACTACATAATGTATATGTATCAGGGATACAGAGCCTGGCTCTGAAATGAGCCCAGAAACACTCGGAGAATCTTATACTGAGGGCCCAACCACCCAAGAGACTCCGTGAAGATGCTGCAAGAGGGCATTCCCAGAGAGGAAGAGAAGAGTGACAAGAACAAGAGGGAAGGAGCAGCTGGAGAAGATCAAGGTTGCGGGGGGAAAGACCATACCATCCTTCAGTTTCTCGTCCTGGGGGAAGGGCCCGTCTGGGAGCACACCTGCAGCAGTGAGCACTGTCCGGGAGTCCTCCAGCACCTGAGGGAAGCCCGCCTGGGCTGAGTGGCTTTGCCAAGGTCTTCCCAGACCAGCCCCAGCCCTGTTTACTGAGGCCCTACTTCAGATCTTCCGTGGGTTCGCTTCCCCTTCACTGAACACCATCCCTGTGGGGAACTCCTACTCATCCATCAGTGCCCAGATCAAAGACTAGGGCTGCCATGAGCTGCCCCCTGCCTCCGTGCACCTTAAAGAGTCCCTTGAGCATGACATCCAGGATCTTGTACTGCTGGTGGACATCGTTCAGCTGTGCTAGGTTTTTCAATGCCAAGAGCTGCTCCCTCCGCTTCACCTCAAACATCTTCTTGTCTGAGCACCATTAAGTTAAGGAGCGGGCACCAACTCTCCTGCCTGGACAATCCAGTGGTCCTGATCCAGAAGGCCAATTCCTGGCCAGCAAGTCTCTGCAAGGGGCATAGACGTGCATGGCTGGGACTTCCCAGTGAATGAATAAGCTGTCTGAGAAGCATATGAATCCCGCAACATATCATTATTTCACAGAGGATTCCACACCCAACAGCTTGAATACAACCGTCAGGACCCAGCTTCTCCCTCCTCTCCCCTCCCCATGGTCTTTCCACCATCTCCCACAACCCTTCACTGTTCCCAGAACCTCTGCTCCTCTGCTCACACTGTACACTCTGCCTGGGGTGCCCTCCCACCCTTCTCTATGAGTTTCCACTCTTTCAAAACCCAGTTTTTTAGTAGGTAGCCCAAAATGACAGGATTTGGTCTCTGCTCAGAGTCTCACACAGAAAGTGCTAGGTACATGTAAAATCCTCAGGGTCCTCATGGTCCTGAAATATACGCTTTGCCTTCTCAATTTGTATGGGAAAACTGAGGCTCAAAAGAGAACTGACTTGATCAAGATCTGGTTAGAGCACATTATTTTTTCTCCCCAATTTCTATTGGTTGAGGGGGGCGGGTCCAGCTCTACCCTGGAATCCCCCAAGCAACTGTGGGTATAGAGAGACCTCATTTATAGATCCCTCTAAAATATCTCCAACCCCAAAGGATACATATCTCCAGGCTCGGGTCCAGGGAGGTCCTCAGGGTGTCTGTGACTCCTGTTCTGGACAACAGTAGGACAGACAGAGAGGTCAGGAACTGAAGAAGGTCCATATCCAAGACTCTGGAGCTAAGAGAGCAACCCAGTGAAAGAAGGTGAGATCCAGAGCTTAGTGTTAAATAAAACAGAAAGTGAACTGAAAAGCAACTTCTTCTGACATGACACAGCCTCCAAATACCGAGAAGCCAGCTTTCGAATCCCTGAAGCCCCAGTCCCTAGCCCAGGGCCAGGGACCAAAAGACACACGGCGAAGACATGGGATGATGGGAGGAAGAAAGATAAATGTCAGCACAGCAGGGATGCTCAGAGAACAGGTCTGGAATCCTGTGCTGGAGCCCTGGCTGTGCCTGACTTCAGGACCTACAGAAGGCAAACTGCTCAGCCTCTCTGAGCTTCATCTTCCTCACTGCAAAATGAGGATAAGGAGGTCATCTCCCTGTTGCAGAGACAGAGACCTGGGTGAGGAACTGTGCCTGAGGACGGAGGGTCAACATCATTCCCTCTCAGTTCCCCAACGCTGGCCTTCCAGGAGGCCCAGGCAGTCAAAACGTGACACTTGTAGGATTTCCTGCTTTTCCTGGCTTCTGTCATCAGAAAGGAAGAAGGGGTGATGGGTGGGAAGGGAGGCAAGGCAGTTTTGGGGTAGGACCGCTGTTAACTCTCCTAGGAACCACAGGCACCACAGGCACCACAAGCAACACCTGTTCCTATCTAGGCAACATTCCCCAACTATTTACTGAGTAACTTTCATGTTCCTTGAACGTTCTGGAGCCAGGAATACAGCAGGAACAACATTCCCTGCACAATGGTACTTCTATCTCTAGTAGGATTAAGAGACAACCAACAAAGTTGTAAAACAAGCACAGAAGGATAAGAGGGAGTCAGCAAAGTGTGATATTAAAAACAGCAGTCAGAGGAAGCATCTACTCAGATGACAGCTGCCCAATTTTACCAACGTGGAGATGAATGCACAGCAAAATCAGGTGACTGCCCAAATCACTTATAGATCACTCATAGATTTTCCAGTTAAACCAAGAGTATTAATGAACAGGCTGTCTCAGAGCTGGCCACTGTTCTACCAGGACACCTGCCCCAAGGGAGATGCTCAGTTATTGACAGTGACCTCTCACAGAGGTCAACCAGAGAACCAACTCTGTCCCGTGCAGATCTGACAACTGAAGCCCAGAGAATGTGAGGAAATAGTTCAAGTTCACCCAGAGCCCTACTTTCCACCGTCATACTCCAGACTCAAGGGAACCAAACCCTGGTTAAGGCGAAACTTGGGAGTCAGGGAATATCAGATGGCCGGTAATGACTGAAGCAGGGAAGAAGTGGGAAATGAGAGAGGTGAATTGGTGGCAGGTTCTGAGCGGGCCACTCGGGCTTGCAGACCAAAGATGCCACCCGTGCCTTTAGAGCTCCTAGAGGAGAGTCTTTTCAATGAGGTCCGCGAATCCCACACCCCACCCACTGTAGCCAGTTCTGGGCCCTCGGTCCCTCCCCCCGCCCTCCAAAGCGGTCGGCTTGCCCACGGCTCTCACCCTACCTACTGGGCCAGGCAGGCGCGGGGGCAGGAGTCAGGCAGCAACCGACTCGAGCGTCTACTAGCGACCAGCAGAGCCGTGGATTCTCATAGAATGCCCGCTAGTAGCAGCACAAGGACCGCCGACTACTGCCCCCGCCCACCGTGCCACTCTTGACCAACGAGCGCAGGCCGCGACAGCCGCTCCTTGACCTCACTTCCGGCCCCGCCCAGTAGGCGGAGGCATCTGCCCGGCCTGAGGTCCGTGGAATTCCGGTTCCGCCCATCTTGCCGGTCAGCTCGCGCGTTTGTCGCGTGTTAAAGTCGGTTTGGAGAAAATAGCCTGAAAGAGCGCATCAGCACACTGACACCGTGATCCCTGCCGGACGGTATCCCTTGCGCCCTCCCTGAAACTGTTTTGTCAGCTGAGTGTTTTTCAAACTGCATTTGTCAAAATCAGTTTAGTGGGTCGTGCTGCTGCTGCTAAGTCACTTCAGTCGTGTCCGACTGTGTGTGACCCCATAGACGGCAGCCCACCAGGCTCCCCCGTCCCTGGGATTCTCCAGGCAAGAACACGAGTGGGTTGCCATTTCCTAACCCCTTTTTCTAAGTAATGTGCAATGCAGAGGTGGGACATCCCCTGCTTGCCGCTTCGATCCACGAAATTCTAAACCAAGCTCGCTGGGTTCTTCCCTGGTCTATGATTTTGTACAGCACCAGTACAGTCCCGAGGAGAGCTCCGAAACCGTGTACAACCCGGTATCCTTGTCTTTTGAAATAGAACGCTGCCTCTAGCGTTAATGATTGGGAAAGGCGAAGACGTAGAAACAAAGAATAGCTGTTGGCCTAGGGAACTGGTAACAGTTTAGACTATAATTCTGCCACATAGCAGAATCACTGAACTCTCAGTTCCCTGTAAGATATAAAGGTCTGACATACATTTCTAAATTGTTTCTATAGGAAGCAGACCACCACCCCCACCCCACCAAATGAAAACTGCGGCCCACAAGAACCATAGGCCATTGACTAGATGAAATCAGAAAATTGATGATACTCAAAACTTCATCTTGATGCCAACCGATCTGAGAACTGTCCATAGATCATGCCCGCCCCTTGAAGACTATAAAATTCCTCACTACCCCTCTCCAGGGTAAATCACACGGACCCCTTTTGCCTGGCAAAGCAATAAAAGCTACTCTTTTCTACTTCACCCAAAACTCTGTCTCCGAGTTTCTATTACTATTTGGCACCAATGAACAGTGGCTGCGTTTCCATCAGGGCCCCGGCGGACAGTCAGTAAGGGAGCTGACACTCGGTGAGCTGAGCGCAGAACAGGAGTGGGAAGTTGTGGAGAGCAGACATTGGAAGAACTGCACACATGGGTGCACAAATACATGCTCCAAGGAGAGCCAGGAGTGAAAGGCACACAGGGGACCTGCTTCAGCCAGGAAAGAGATGAACTGGAACAGCTTTCTTTAGTTAGGAAGGCTGAGAAAGCTCTGACCTGCTCCCTTTCCTTGCCTGGAAATTGTACCTCTCTCCACTTTGACCTGAGGTAAAGCAGCAGATAAACTGATCCCACAGCACTTAGATCACAGGAGCACCAAACGTGGCCCCTCTCTGCCTCTCCTGCCCCAAAGATAGCCTGACTGATGTCTTCAACTGAGGCGACCAGCCGGTGTAACAAGTCCGCCCCCTCTCTCCCTGAGGAGGCTACCCATCCTGGCCAAGGAAACAGGTGGAAGGAGCCCAGGTAAGTGCAAAGTGACATATTTTTGGAGAGCCCACACAGGCATCTGAGTGTTTCACTTTATTTCCTGATTCTGTTCCAGTGACGGAGTAAATGGCCCCAGATGAACGGCTGCTGTTGTCATACATGTCCCCCAAACCACTGTGCCCCAGCTTTGTCTTCTCCGGGTTTCAGTTCTCTCTGCTTCTAGGCATCCGGCCGGAGGGTCAGTCTCTGATGTGGGACAGGGATACAGACACCCCTCCCAGGCAGCTGGCAACACCATGAGAGGAGAACAGCAAGGACGCAGGGCCAACCATGGGAGAACCATGCTTCTCAGGCCCAAAAGGGCAAAAATAGACAAGAACAGAAGTGCTCCTGAGAATAATGGGATGGACTCTAAATTTGGGACCTGAGTACCTGAGCTCAGTAGTCACTATACATCAAGGAGGGAACTGTTCCATGGAAAGGGACAGGAGAGTCTGTGAAGAGGCACCCCCACCCCAACCCTAGCACATGCATCTCCAGACCAAGTGTCTCTAGAGCACCAGAGCAACCCCTCAGAGGGCAGGTGACCAATGCCACAGCCCCTGGCTTTCTCAGGGACCTGCCAGTCACCCAGCACTCTCCCCCATGTTACACTCAGGTAAGCATCTGTGCCAACTGGGCTTGGGCAACTTTCTCCAAAGCTCCTGGAGAAGGGGTCACTCCCTCTGAGTTTGGTGATATGACTTTGGAGATGGTAAAATCTGGGGTCAAATCCTGATGCTATCAGTGTGGATCCGGGCATGTCATTTAACCTCTCTGATCTAAGTTACTACTGTATTAACACCCTTAGCTATTGTGAGGATTCGATACAGTGCATGTAACATGACTGGTCCTTGGTAGGAACTTAACAAACAGAACAAGTCATTGTCACTGCTCCCACTGTTAATTATTCTCACTGACCCCTGCTTGCCTTAAGAGGACAGGACTGTAGACAGGGTACCGCTCTACTCGGAAGCATGATGCCGTGGCCTCCCATAGCCTGGGTGACCATGTACAGGCTGAAGCTCCAAGATGAGAGAAAGGATACAGCATGTCCTGTAGGGGTGGCTGGGCCAGGGAGGCCCTGGGGGAAAGACTCTCCAAGGAGGCCTGCAGGGTCTGGGCCATGCTGTGGTCAGTCAGGAGGCCCATGCTCTGGACCTGGAGAAAAAAGAGGATAAGAAAGACAGGCTTTCTCAGTGGCCACTCCACACAGGCCCTCTCTAGCCTCCACCCCCTGCACTCCTGACCTCCCATTGGCTGTTGTGGTTAGAGCTCCCCACTCCCACCCCGCCCCAAGAGAAGATGGTATAGAGGGTTTGGCCTCCCAGTGGCTAAATGGCCTCTCCTCCCCACTCACCTGCAGGAAGAAGCCATGAAGAGCCTGGAGTGTGGAGCCAGGGAGGGTAGAGAGGTCGGTCGAAGCTGCTCCTTGCAGAACATGATGCACCTCCTGAGAGAGGATACTGTTGCTCTGGAACCGCACAAACTGGGCCAGGGAGAGAAGCCAAGCATGCAGTGACTCGGCATCTCCTCCATTCACAAACATTTCCTGTGTCCCTGCCATGCCCAGCACTGGGCTGGGACACAGATTTGAAGCGCATGGAACTCTGCCTTCAAGGAACTCAGCACTGGTACACTCAGGTGGGGTTGTGTCTTGGGACAGTGAAGTTACGAGGACTGCGAGGCGCTGAGAGCTGGCCCTGATGGCCCTGCCTCTCACACTGGACTGCGTGTGGCCACCCCTGCCCGCCACCCTGTGCTCATACACCTGCTGCTCTCACCTCAGTGCTGACGATACTTTCCCTTCTCCTTATCAATTAATCCTCCAAGGCTCGGCCAAAGTGGTACCTTCACTACTGAGTGGTTTCTTAATTTTATTAAAGATATACAGGCATTAACTCTCCCTCTCTATGCTAAAGACTTGGAATGCGTGGATCCCAACTAGCTGTGGAAAATTCTTAAAGAGATGGGAATACCAGATCACCTTAACCTGCCTCCTGAGAAATCTGTATGCAGGTCAAGAAGCAAGAGTTAGAACAGGACATGAACAACAGACTGGTTCTAAATTGGGTAAGGAGTACATCAAGGCTGTATACTGTCACCCTGTGTATTTATTTAACTTATAGGCAGAGTATATCATGAGAAATGCCAGGCTGGATGAAGCACAAGCTGGAATCAAGATTGCCAGGAGAAATATCAATAACCTCAGATATGCAGATAACACCAACCTTATGGCAGAAAGGAAAGAGGAACAAAAGAGCCTCTTAATGAAAGTGAAAGAGCAGAGTGAAAAAGCTGGTTTAAAACCCAACATTCAAAAAACTAAGATCATGGCATCTGGTCCCAACACTTCCTGGCAAATAGATGAGGAAACAATGGAAAACAGTGATAGACTTTATTTTATTGGTCTCCAAAATCACTGAAGATGGTGACTGCAGCCATGAAATTAAATGACACTTGCTCCTTGGAAGAAAAGCTATGATCAACCTAGATAGCATATTAAAAAGCAGAGACATTACTTTGCCAAAAAAGGTCTGTCTAGTCAAAGCTCTGGTTTTTCCAGTAGTCCTATATGGATGTAAGAGTTGGACCATAAAGGTTGAGTACCAAAGAATGATGATTTTGAACTGTGGTGTTGGAGAAGACTCTTGAGAGTCCCTTGGACTGCAAGGAGATCCAAACCAGTCCATCCTAAAGGAGATCAATCCTGAATATTCACTGGAAAGGACTGATGCTGAAGCTCCAATACTCTGGCCACCTGATACAAAGAACTGACTTATTGGAAAAGACCCTGATGCTGGGAAAGATTGAAGGCGGGAGGAGAAGGGGACAACAGAGGACGAGATGGTTGGATGGCATCACTGACTCAATGGACATGAGCAAGCTCTGGGAGATGGTGAAGAACAGGGAAGACTGGCATACTGCTGTCTATGGGGTAGCAAAGAATCAGGCACAACTGAGTGACTGAACAACAGGTATTAACTGTCCCTCCCAGCTCTGGCAGAAACAATTATTCTTTTATCAGGACTTCCCTGTTGGCTCACTGATAAGAATCTGCCTGCCAACACAGGGGACCCAGGTTCGATCACTGGTCTGGGAAGAGTCCACAAGCCACAGAGCAACTAAGCCTGTGTGCCACAACTACTGAGCCACCACTCTAGAGCCCGCGAGGCGCAACTATTGAAGCTTGTGTGCCTAGAGCCTGTGCTGTCCTCTGCAACAAGAGAAGTCACCGTCATGAGAAGCCCACGCACTACAAGGAAGAGTAGCCCCGCTCGCTGCAACTAGACTAAGCCCACAGCAGCAATGAAGACCCAGCACACCAGCAACAAAAACTTTACTTTTCTCTGGGTTCCTACACCAACCATTGAGTTACTCATTGATCGGTTTCACTATCATGCACGGGCTCACTGCCTTGTTTATTCAGTAGATACTACTGTGTTCTAGGCACTCAGCATTATGTTCTACTCTTCCATTAATGACAACATACCTTAAGTCTTAGTTTCCTTGTCTATCTCCTTCTCTAGACTGAGGGACCCTTAATAAACAACAGTTGGCTCATTGACATCTTTGGTAGCTAGCACAAGGTCTGGTATGTGGTGGGCAGGCTCTGGTCAATGTTTAATTAGTGCGTGAATAAGAAAGAATGCCCAGGTCTTCTGGGCTGAGATGTGGGCATTTAGAGGAATCCTCTAAGCAGGTTTCTTGTAGGGTGAAGACCCACCCAGCCTCTCTACCTTCTTGGAGGTCTGACATTCTTCAGACCACAAAACATCCATTCTACACTTACCAGGGTCATAAGTCTCAAGATTTCAGGTTTGAGGAAGGAATTCTCTCCAGCTTCCAAGAGAGTAAACATCAAAAACCGATTCCAGGGCTGGCAGGCCACATGGAGGGCTATAGGAAACACCAGTCACTGTGTTGTTAATGCTGCTTTTCCAAAGGCCATGGAACACTGATAAAAAAAATTTCTCCTATTGGCTCAAAACCAGGTTGCTCCACTAGAGGCAGGGCACTGGACAAGCTGACTCCAGGGGTTTCTTTTTTTCCTGGGCTTCTATCCACCCATGCTGCCTGGCACAGGGAGATCATATATCCCATTATATGTGGGAGGAGCTCTGCCATGCAAGAGCTATATGGGGCAAGTTGCTTGACATCCCTGAACCTCAGTGTCCTCATCTGTATGATGGACATAGCAGTGCCCTTGCAGTATTGTTAAAAAGAATTATATAAGATGAATGTGAATCACAGAGCTCCCTGGTGGCCTGGTGGTTAGGATTCTGGGCTTTCACTGCCATGACTCAGGTTCAATCCCTGGCTGGGGAATTGACATCCGACAAATGAAAACAAAGAAGAGTGTGAATCACAGGACAGGGAATGGGAGTTTGAGGTGGGAGGGTGTCACGGCAGGTGCGGGCTCCCTCCAACCGCCCCCACGGGAACATCAGAGAAGGCTGAGGGTTTGCACCAATGTCTGGGCTCCGGGCATGCACGTAGTCAAGCAAGGCCTCCAGGCAGCTGACACAGGCGTGGGACAACAGAGGGTCCTTCTGCAAAAAAACAACAAAACCCAAAGACGTACACATCAGGTTTCACTATCAATGGATTTTGCTGCCAACCAAAAAAAAACATTTGGTTTTCAAAACAACTGGATTTCAGGATTTCAGATTGGGGATTGTGGCTCTGTAGAAAATCAAGACATTTGTTGGTTTCATCTCTCACTCACACACACATCACAGTGTGTATACTTATGATTTACCAGCATTTGACAGACTGTTTTGTTCCAGAAAAGAGTGGGCCCTGGGGCCCCTCAAGTGATTCACAAATTACAGATGCTGTAAGAGCCCCGCAGTTTATGTAAGTCAGCACCAGTAGGTTTTTTCTTAAAGCAGAACCTTTTACCAAACAAAATTTTATGCTCTAATAAGCACATGAAAAGACCTTATTATCATTAGTCATTAAGGAATGCAAATTAAAATCACCTTGAGATAACACCACATACTCACCAATAGCTAATTGTGACTGACAATAAATACTAAGTATTACCAAAAATGTGAAGCAACTAGAACTCTTGTGCACTCCTGATGGGAAGGTGAAATGGTACAGCCCCTTTGGAAAACAGTTTGATGGTTTCTTATAGACATACGCTTACCATATGTTGTAGGCAGAATTTTAAGATGGTCCCATGACCTTTGCTCCCAGATGTTACTCCTGTGATTAGGTTACATTATATGGCAAAAGGGAGATTGTTTGGGTTGGTCCAATCTGATCACACCAGTTCTCTAAAAGCAGAGTTTTCTTTGGCTAGTGGCAGAAGAACCAGAGAGACTAGAAGTGTGAGAAGGACTCAACATGCACTGGCTGGTTAGAGGATGGAGGGGCCATGTAAGACAGAATAGGGGCAACCTTAAAGAGATGAAAGAGCACCCCCCACACACACCAAACTGAGAAAGAAGTGTTTCTTTCCTTGATCTCCCAGATAAGCACTCAGCCTGAGCAATAACTTGATTTCAGCCTTGTGAGATTCTTAAGTGAAGAACCTGGTTAAGCCCACCCAGACTTCCAACATAAAGAATTGTCAGGTAACTAGTGGGTGCTGTGTTAAGCTATTACATTTATGGTGTGTAGATACGCAGCAACAGAAAACTATTATGTCATTTGACCCAGCAATCCCACTCCTAAGTATTTTACCCAAGAGAAGTAAAAATGGATATTCACACAAAGACTTGTACTTCAGTCTTTATTCATAACAAGCAAAAGTCCAGAAGTCCCAAATAGCTATCAGTGTTATGTTAGTCACTCAGTCATGTCCAACTCTTTGTGGCCCTGTAGACTGCAGCCCGCTTGGCTCCGCCATCTGTGGAATTTTCCAGGCAAGAATACTGAAGTAGGTTGCTATTTCCTTCTCCAGGGGATCTTTCCAACCCAGAGATTGAGCCCAGGTCGCCCACACTGCAGCCAGACTCTACCAAGTGAGCCACCAGGGAAGCAGTAGGTAAATGGATAAACAAACTGTAGTATAGCCACACAGTAGGCCACTACTCACCAATACATAGAAATGAACTACTGATACACACAACAGCATGAATGGATCGCAAAAGCATTAAGCTAAGTTGAAGAAGACAGACACATGAGGCAACATAATGTATGATTTCATTTACATGGAGTTCTAGAAATGGTGCAGCTGTAGTGCCAGAAAGCAGATCAATGTTTGCCAAGGGTCGGGGATGGGGAGGGGACTGACTATAAAGCAATACACGGGGGCTTTTTGTGGTGCTAGAAACCCATACCACGATTGTGGTGGTGTTCACAAAACTGTATCTATTTGTCAGAACTCATCTAATTACACTGAAATCAGTGAATTTTACTACATGTAAGTTATATCTCAATAAGACTGATTTTTTTTTTAATATAACAAACCAACAAAAGAAATCCTATGTTCACCTCATGCTATCCTTTGGAACACAGCAACATGGAGATTAAGTTATGTGGCAGATCTGGGTTTGAATACTTGCTTGGCTACTTACCATCTGCAGGATCCTGGCCAAGGTTACTTAATTTTGCTAAGTGGGGATAAAAAGATTACTTGGGTTGCTAAAAGGGTTTGATGAGATAAGGGTACACAGTATCTAACAAGTGCTAAGCACTGAGTTAGCACAAAAATGTAGTGAATATCTTAATGAAATGCATAACAGGGGAAACATTCTCCCTAACAACCCCTAAGTCTAGGCCTTGTGTCCTTTCTCCTCTAATCAAAAATTAACTCTTAACCAGTTGAGAGTTGGGCACTTTCAACTTTTTCCCAGGCACTCAAGATTAGCCACTTTTTCCTTGTCCAGGATCCATTCCTCCTTCTTCTGAGAACAATTTTATTTTGCAGAAACACTCCTCTCTTATGTTCAGTCCATGTGAGTTACAGAGAGTTGACCATATGCTCCATCCTTCAGGAGAGGCACAAGCCAGGCCAATCAGAGCACCCCGTGTTTCAAGCAGAGTGACCAGCACATTACCAAGCCAGGCTCATGAGACTCAATTCTGGGGGCTACTGAGAAAGAGAAACTTTCTTTCTGCCAGAAGGATATAGGCCAAGAGTTGTTCTAGGTTATCCTGCCATCCAGTGAGAAGAAAGCTGAGAGAAATGCGGAGACAGAGAGATAGAGCTCTGATGACACTGTCTGAGCCTCTGGGATCCCAGATGTGCCTAAAGCCAGTTTTGGCCCCTGGACTTCCCAGTTATGAGACAATATGAATTTTGTTTCTGTCACTGTAACTTTAAAACCAATCAATCTACTCTCCAAGCCTTGGTGGGAATACCAGGATCTTGACAGGCAGTTACCCCTTGGCGTCATCCTGGGAGAAGCAGGCTCCACTGCCAGGGCTCCACTTGGCAAGGGCCTTACCTGCACCAGGAGGTTCTGCAGTCCGATGACCAAGGACAGGACTTGTGATGTTCCCAGCGGAGCTAGGACAGCGTCTTCAGGGGCTGGCGGTGACTGGGCCCCTGAGGGCAGTAGGGCAACCAGGGCAGAGGAGAAGTTTTGTTGCAGGGCTGTCCGCAGGAAGCGTAAGATGGCAGCTGAAAACAGGAAACTCCTTACACCCAGTTCCTGTCTCATTCCCCATCTCCTTGTGCCCAGCTCTGTTACAGGGGGAAGGCCATGGAGATACAGTGTGGTAAGCACAGGCTGGTCTCGGGGGGTGGTCCCATCTCAGGATCTAGGGGAAAGGTTTTCCTTCTCCCTGCTGGAGGCCCTTGCCCCACACCTGACAGCAGTGCAGCCTTTCTCTTCGGGACGCTGAGGGCCTTCAGTACTTGGTCCAGTTCCACGGACAACGTCTGATGGACCTGGCAGAGCATGGGGTAAAGGCGTAACCCCCACTTTCTGGGAGCCTGGGGAAAAAATAACCTCCCACAATATCTCGCGTACCTTCATACACATACCCAGAAGGACAGAGAAGGCCACACAGGGTCTTGTGAACCTCACCTGGATTCAGGAGCTTGAGGAGGAAAATCAAGCCCAGACCTAGAGAACCTTGCTTCTCCCAAATTTCCCTCATCCTCAGAGAGCATCTGCACCAGGGAGGAACTGATCCTGGCCTTATCTGTAGGTCCGTCTCTATCTCAGCCCACCATCCACCTAACTCAGACCTGGAGTCAGACGGCCCAGATTCAAAATCCTGGCTCTGCCACTTGCCAGCTGAGTGGCTGTGGACAAGTCACTGCCCTGCACCTCTCTCAGCCTGTCTTACGTCCTTCACCTATGAAACGTGAACAGTACCACCTGCTTTCACTCCTGCCAGAGCCGTTGTGAAGAAGAGCTGAGGTTCAGCACTGTGAATGTGCTCTTTGATGTCAAAGCAGTGACCAAACTGAGGGGTTAGTTTAGGCAACAGGTTCAAAGCTGTGAGTGTGCTCTGCTCTCCTTACCCAGAACATGAGCTGCCTTCAGGCAGCTTCTCCTCCACTTGGGTCTATCACAGTTTTGCACAAAGCAATTCCTCAAAAATGCTTGTTGGCTGGTGGAATTGGCAGGTTCTAGGCAGAAGAACCAACTTGTATAAAGACATTGAGATGCCATACTAATCTGTTAGTAGAAGAAGCTGTGTGCAAGTTCTGTGCTATCTGCTCAATTTTTTGATAAATCTAAAACTGTCCAAAAAATAACAGCTACTAAAAATCAACCAGAAACAAACAAAACAAGATATGGAGATGTGAAAGAGCACAGTGAACTGGGAGAAGAGCAAGCACGTGCTCTGAAGAGGAGGGCAGAATGATAGGAAGTAAGGCTGCAGAGGGGCCTAGTAGGAAGGGTCTCAGCAGAAAGGTGCTGAAGGAGAGTGGGCAGAGGGGAAGTGTGGATAGACAGTGCCGTGGAATAGAAAGACAGGGGGACAGAGAGGCAGGGGGACGGAGAGGCTGGGGCCAGCAGATTGTCAACAGGCTGCTTTGGTGGTGAGGATAAAGGATCAGGCCTGAACGAGGGCAGAAGGGAGGACTTGGAGAAGAGGCAGTTAGGTGATTGGCTGGGTGTGAGCTGAGGGCCAGGGCAGAACTGATGACATGGTGCAGGCTTCCATCCAGGCAGGTGGCTGCAGGGGCAGGGGTGGGTCCAACAGAGAAAAGCAGGAGAGGTTCCTGTCCCAAGTTGACCCCACTGGAAACTACCTGAGGATCTGCTATACTGTAGATCTGCCAGTTTACTGAAAGTCTAGAAGCCAAAATTTTAAGACTCACTTCAATTCTACACCAGTGAGTGTTTGCCTGGCATTAGGTTGGCACAGAGCTGGGCAAAGTGAGAGGATACCTCAAGGGCTAGGCAATGGTTTACGTCCACCAGGAGTAGCCAGCCTTAGAGGAAACACTCAAAAGTGGAGTAGCCCACAGAGGAGCCCATGCAGAGCACTAGGATGCCAAGGTCATACGAGGAGGAGGGGCTGAGAGGAAAGGAGGTGCGCTGTGGATAAATCCATGCACTTCCATTCCCCACATCACCTTCTCTAACAGGCACATGACAGCTTCCATGTGTATGGCACGTCACAGCTTACCACCTACCACTTCAGGATCATGGGTTGGATTCTGCCTTCCCATTCAGCTGGACAGTCCGCTCCCTACACCCTGCCATTGCGATACCTCACCACTCTTCAAATACATAAATCATGTCTTAAACTTGTGCAGCTTCAGGCCTGTGCTCATCTCATTCTCTTTGCCTAGCATGCTCTCCTCATTGCCTGGCACAGAATACTTACCTTTCAAGGCTTTGCTTAAAGATTACAACACAAGTTCCCCAAGCGTGGGGTGTATACTATATTCATTTTCTATTCCTCTGTTCCTAAAGTACCGCCTGGCATGTAGGTGATCTATGTGTGCTAAATGGATCAATGTAAATCAGCCTGACAACAGCCCTGCATGTTACTCTCTTGTTTTGTAGGCACGGAAACTGAAGCTCAAAGAGGTAAATACTTCATTAAGGTTATACAGGCAATAAGCCACAGAGCTGAGACCAGAACTCGGATCTTCATCGTTCCTTTGAGTGACACCCATGCCCCAAAGCTACAGGGGTTGGAGACTAACCTGAAGACTGCCTTTGTGCTGCTGGGCAGAGAAGGAGGCAGTGAGCAGCCAGGCAGAGCAGAGGAGCCCGGTCCTGGGAGAGTCCTCCTCAGCCCAGGTCAGTGCCAGCATCTTCTCCAGAAGCTCTATCAGGGCCGTGCTGCTCAGAAGCACTGCAGCAGCTGCAGAGGGTTGGGAAGAGCTCAATTAGTACCCAGAAGGTGCTCCACATATGCTCTGTGAATGAACAAAAGGGTCACCTGGAGGCTCTAAGGGTCCCAGCTTTGTTTCGGAACCAAAGGTTATCAGAACCAGAAAGGCCCTTATGACCATCTGTTCCAGCCACACACACACCCTTATTTATTTTTTTTAAGATGGAAGAACATGGCAGCAAGAGCCACAGACACTGCCCAGCACCCTCACTTCCTCTTCACTGTGCCATCCTGGGCCCCTGTACCTCTTTTCTGACTACCCAGCGTGGTCTGGTGAAGGCTGCAGTACAGGAAGTTGAAGGAGGGCTGCAGGATGTCCGAGTCAGCGGGGCTGCACGTCCCACACAGCTTGCTCACTGCAAGAGATCAGAGTCCTCGGGAGCCCCAGTGCTTAGCACTCACACTTCTTACAGCTAATGGCCCTCAACCAGCTAATTTCAGATGTTAGTCTTGGGGATCAAGAACAAACCAGGTGTCCCTGAAGTTACTGCCAATGGAAAGCAGTGACAAACCCTAAGACATGTTCACTCTCTCCATCGGAACAAACATCAGGCAAGCAGCCCACAGGTGCACGTACGGACAGACTGCACCAGTTTAGGAGGTCAAAAGGTAGCCTCTGACAGCACTTGTGCCAACCAAACTCCAGGTTGCAGAGTCTGCAGAGGTTATGTAGGCCAACTTACCACCATCAGCAGAAAGACAATCAAGTCTCTGAATTCTTCCAGCAACAGGCACTCACCACCTTCCCAAGGGAGGTCTGTAGCTATTGATGTGCAGTTCCCTAAACTCGCCACATTGTCTCTCTCATACCACCTCCATCTAGCTAACACCTTTCCTCCAATTCAGCAATCAAGATTCAACTCAAAGTTCACCTCCCTCATGAATTCTCCCTTAATCTCTCAAGGCAAGGTTAAATGCCTCCTCGTACTCCGCCTGCCTCATCAGAGTGGTTACAACACTGTGGGGTAGACAGCTACAGAGCACAACCGTTTCCTCCTGGCAATTACATCTGTGCTCCCCTGCCCCCACCATCCTAGATATAAACCTACCTGAGTCTCCATGCACTTTTTTGGTAGCCATATCACACTTGACTTTACATGGCTCATGATCAACCAGACAGCCAGGTCCATCCCAACCACAGCCTCACCCTTGAACCACAGTCCTCTACCCTGAATGCTCTCCAATAAAACTTGTCAACGGCTATCTGTAAATATATGCTCATTTCACAAATATGTTTCAGTCCGCTATGTCTCCCTGTTAGAGGCCCTTTTGACAGCTGTTTTTGTCACACACAAACCTCCCTCCTGGCTGAGTGCCACCTGATAAGACAGGCAGGCAATGACCAGCACCAGGCTAGGCTGGACACTGATCTTCTCATGAAATCTGGGCTCCAGGCAGGGAAAAACCATACTACCCTGTGGCCGGAGGACACAACACTCCACGGAGACTGGAGACACACCTTTTTTCCTAATAATTTCGAGCTTTCCTCAACAAATCTTCCTGAGGGTGCTGCCTATGAACTGGTGGCTGCATCAGTGAGCAATAGAAGATCCTAATAAGGTTTGGGGGTATGGGGAGAGAAAAGACCTAGAGATCTGTGAACTGGATCATCAGATCCTGAGTTAGCTGTAGGGTGAGGTGGAGAACAGAGCCTGTGCCAGGAAAAATGAAGGATACACAGACAGTACCCACTGAAGGCCTACTCTGTGCCAAGTATCTTGTGGCATTCTACATTTAAAGTTACTCCTTACATCAATCCTAAATCAGTACACACTGTTATCTTACTTATGAGGAACCAAAGGCTCACAAAGGCTAGAGGTTTCCCAAGGTTGCATAACTAGTGACTAAGCTGAGAACAAACTCAGGCCTTCTTGATTCTGGAGCTTGTTGAAGTGACTTGTTTTGGTTTTTGTTTTCCAAACATTCTCAGAGGACGAGCAGAAGATCTGGAAGGTCCTTTATCAAGAAGCCCATAGGCGATCAGCCAGTCAGAGAACTGTGCATGAGCTGATCACATACCCTGCAACCCTCCTCCCTCATGTTGCCTTTAAAAATGCTTTGCTGAAATCCTTCAGGGAGTCTGGGTTTGTGGGGGGCATGAGTCCCCATCCTTGCATGGCCCTGCAATAAACCTTTCTCTACTCAAAAAAAAAGAGAGAGGCCCACAGGAACAGACTGACCCACCAGCTTCTTCCAAAAGGTGAAAGGGTGGAAGAAAGGAGCAAGGCCAGGGCTATGAGGGCCAACCCACAGCCTGCCCTGCCCTGGGCCCTCAGGCACTGTTCCAAGCAGCCAGAGCACCTTGGTGAAGCAGCTTCATGGCCATGCTGTCCAGTTCTTGCTCTGACTCGTTCCTCAGCTGCACTAAGGAGAGGAGGTTCAACAGCAGAGGCAGGTTCCCAGAGGCTGTTAGGAACAAGGAGAGCTGTTCAGCGGGACTGACTGACAGATCACCACCACCACCCAACCAGCGGTAAATAGTTCATTGGGATTTACTCCTATTTCCTGTCTTCTTTATTTGGAAAAGGGGCAACTGACAGACTGAGTGCCAACTCTGGGTTGGGTAAGAGAATTCATTATTTCACTTAATCCTTTTTAAAATCATGGGAAGCAGGGACTGTCATTTCTATTTTACAGTTAAAAAAACTGAGGCCCAGAGAGGCTAAATGACATCTCCCAGGTCTCACAGCCACTGGCAAGGCCAAGACTTGAACCCAAATCTGAATCCAAGGTTCAAAGTCTTTCCACTATGGGTTTCCAAGAGATCTCATGATTCTTAAACACTATTATCAGTTAGTTGTGGCTTCTCCTTCCCTGAAAAGGAAGGATTCAGTTCCTCCAGATCCCCTTAACAGAAGATATTAAGAAGAGGTGGCACAGAGAAGAGAATACACAGAAGAACTATACAAATAAGATGTTTACAACCCAGATAACACGATGGTGCGATCACTCATCTAGAGCCAGACATCCTGGAATGTGAAGTCAAGCCAGCCTTAGGAAGCATCACTACGAACAAAGCTAGTGGAGGTAATGGAATTCCAGTTGCACTATTTCAAATCCTAAAAGATGATGCTGTGAAAGTGCTGCACTCAATATGTCAGCACATTTGGAAAACT
>SJYA01008002.1:0-16091 GCA_006410615.1 Neotragus moschatus | reverse complement strand
ACGCCCCTGTGCAATGGGCCACCTCCAAGGCATGCCCTGGGCCACCGCTGGGGGGTGCGTCAGGCCACCTCGGGGGGACACTCTCCCGTCTCTTCCTGGCACCCCAGGCGGAGCGTACTGGACTCTAGCCACGATGCCCTCACCCCAGGGCACTCTGCGTCCAACCCGCTGGGACACTCCTCGTCTGCTTCAGTCAC
Source organism: Neotragus moschatus (assembly GCA_006410615.1). NCBI lineage: Eukaryota > Metazoa > Chordata > Mammalia > Artiodactyla > Bovidae > Neotragus > Neotragus moschatus. The sequence continues at coordinate 15,894 of SJYA01008002.1, read as the reverse complement.
CCCCGGCCCCTTGCCAGGGTCCTCTCTGCATCACAGGGGAGAAGACTGAGGTCCAGACTTCTGGCGCCTCTGGTTTANTTCCTGGCACCCCAGGCGGAGCGTACTGGACTCTAGCCACGATGCCCTCACCCCAGGGCACTCTGCGTCCAACCCGCTGGGACACTCCTCGTCTGCTTCAGTCACCCCCGGCCCCTTGCCAGGGTCCTCTCTGCATCACAGGGGAGAAGACGGAGGTCCAGACTTCTGGCGCCTCTGGTTTAAGGGAGCAAACAAGGGAGGGCCGGAACAGGAGTAAGTCCAGCTCCCCCAGGTCGCCCCAGAGCGGCGCCTTTGCCCTTCCCTCACGGAGCTCTCCCAGGCCCCCGCACCTCCTCAGGCGCTGTCTCACCCAGCGAGGCCAGGAAACACCGCCCCGGCTCGGAGCAGAGTGGCTTCAGACATCCGGAGGTGGGGCTGGGGAGGGGAAGACTGGGCCTTTGGGGCTGGCAGATGCAAACTACGACATGTCAAATGGACAGCCGCATGGCCCTCCTGTCCAGCACAGGGGAGCACCGCCCAGGCTCCTGGGATAGAGCGTCGTGGGAGAGAGTATGTCTAAGTGGTCCTGGCAGCTCAGGCAGTAAAGAACCCGCCTGCAGTGCAGGAGACCCAGGTTCAATGCCCAGGTCAGGAAGATCCCCTGGAGGAGGGAATCGCTACCCACTCCAGTATTCCTGTCTGGAGAATCCCACGGACAGAGGAGTCTGGTGGGCTATAGTCCACAGGGTCACAAAGAGTCAGACACGACTGAGCAGCTAAGTGCACACGCGTGTAACTGAGTCAGTGAGCGCTACAGAAATTAATGCAGCACCGGAAATCAGCTACACTTCAATTAAATAAATGTTTTTAACTCCAAAGGTGGAGGCTTCCCTGGTGGCTCAGTGATAATAAATCCGCCTGCCAATGCAGGAGACGTGGGTTCAGTCCCCGGGCTGGGAAGATTCCACAGGCCATGGAGCAACCAAGCCTGCACTCCACAAAGAGAGAAGTCGCCGCAACGAGACGCCCTGGCGCCGCAGCTGAAGGGTAGCCCTCACTCACCACAGCTAGAGAGAAGCCCGCTCGAAGCAATGAAGGCCCAGCGTAGCCAAAAATAAATACAATTTTTTAAAATTTTAAAATAAAATCATTCTATGTTAATAAAATCCAACGGTGGATCTTCTTGGTCAATGTGACTGCTCATTCTTAAGTTTTTTTTGCTGGAAGGTAATTTCAGATTCAGCTGCAGTTGTAAGAAATAATACTGGGCGATGCTCACACTCTCTCCTGGGGCCCCCTCCCCACACGGTGGGCGCACCTTGAGGAGCTGAGTCTATGAGTTAGCATGCTAGCATCAGCCTGGTCAGGAAGCAGAATGTTCCCCCGCCAGGTCCTTGCTTTGTCCTTTCACGCGCGTGTTCACATCCATCCTACCCACCCCCTTCCTAAACCCAACAATCTGGTCTCCGCTCTATTTGGTCATCTTGGTCTCAATCTAGGACCCGGGGAGACAGGACAATGTTTAGACAAACCTCTGGGCATAATTGCCCAGGATGCCTTATACCAAGGCCCCCAGGATCACAGCCAAGGTCTGGGAGACAGAGGAAGCCTACAGGTCATCTAGAACGCTTCCTACCTGAACGGCACGCTTACTCTGGGCAAGAGGCTGAACGAGTCGGGCGGTATTTAGTCCACCAGGTCCAGAGCTAGCAGGAATTGATGACACTTGCCATCCGTCTTCAGAGCTGATGGCCGCGTGGACCTGGTGCGATGTTTCCACGGTCGCGTCTCTTTTTTATAGCGTCCCTTCTGTTTGTGACATCAACAAGTGTCCTTCTCAGCACGCACGTGGCAGGAAGTGAAACTGCACCCACTGCAGTGTGGGTCTGCAGGGCTGCGCGTTTATTCGGGTTCCCGACCTCTTTCTCTCTTTCCCTACAGCGCTTTCAAAAGTCTCCTGCCGAATGTTGCCCTTCAGGCAGAGTCTGTCTCTCCTTCTGATTTCTGTCTTTGAATTAAGGCTCAGATTCCAGGTTTCACTTCCTCAGCAGACGAGAAGACAGGCACATCCCTTCAGCTCCCTCTTCTTCTCCTGGATGCTTATCGGAAGCAGGGCATCCGAGGAGACTGGGCAGGAGGGAGATTCGCTTTCCTCTTACGGGTCCTGACTGGGAAGCCAGAACGAAACTTAGGGCCGAAGCTGGGACAGGTCTGGGCTGATGAACGCACAGCCCTAGTGACTGCACCATGACTGGGGCCCTCCCGCCAGCTGGCCGGGCGCCTCCATCGGTAACTGCCCTCCAGCCTCCACCATCCTCTCCCTGCTTCCCCTCCTGCGGCAACGTGAAACGAGGCTGTGCCTCCAAGCGGAAACGATCCCACCCTCATTAGCTCTTTCCACTATACATGGTTTCATAAGCCGCCTTCTGTGTCCACAAGCAGGCCCACCGTCCCTCCTGTGAGACACGGCCCCCGGGCCATGTTTATGGGGGCCCATGTGCCACTTTGGGCTCATGAATGAGTCTAATAGAGTCCTCAGGTGGTTTGTAATTCCGTTATTTAAACCACACTGCGATGAACCTTCTTACAGCCTCATCTTTGCAGAATCCACTAAAAGAGCCACCAACACTTCCTCAGGACAGGATGTCTTGAGCGTCACATAAGGAAACCCGCTAATGCCCGAGACTTTTAAGACTTTCCTTGCACATTTCCAGATCTCCTCCCTGAAAATGATGCGCATTTAAGCTGCACTGTGTGAGTCTTCATTTTCTGAAAGCCACGCCACTCCTGGGTTTGAAGGAATGTAGGAGGAGACCGGCCGGCGTGGCGGTGACAGCTCCCCAGGGCTGGCGCAGCCACGTGTGTGTGACGCTCCCAAGCCTTCGGGGCCTCCCTGCTGCTCAGACAGTGGAGAACCTGCCTGCGATGCAGAAGACTTGGGTTTGATCCCCAGGTCTGAAGATGCCCTGGAGAAGGGAATGGCTACCCACTCCAGTATTCTTGCCTGGAGAATTCCACGGACAGAGGAGCCTGGCGGGCTACAGCCCACGGGGCCACAGAGAGTCAGACACGACTGAGTGACTAATACTTCCCGCCCTTCAGTGCAGCAGTCAGAGGAGACGCCTCTCAGCCGGGACGGACCCTGCCCGCCTTCCCATCCAGGCCCCCCTCCCTGGGCTCTCCCCGCTTCTGCTCCAGGCTCCTCGGCGGCCCCAGCTCAGCCCCTAGGGTCTCTGCTCAGACCTCTTAGCACTGGGAGTCCTCACCTCCCCGCCCACTGCCCCCCCACCCCAGCCCTCTCTCCACCCATCCACTCAGAGGTGGGGTCTGCATGCCAGGTGTGCATCTGGACCTCAGCCCCCAGCACAGTCAAACCATTTTCAGAGAGTCCATCGTGGGACCTGCTCCCCACCCCGCTCCAGAGGACAGGCTCCAGTGAGGTGGGTGCAACGTGCCAGCTACACGCCCGCTGGTGCCAGGTGGGGGCGCCCGACAGCTCGCCAGGAGCATGGGTGAGGGAGTGAGGGGGCGAAGGGCCTTCGCCAGCCTTCCCGCTTTTCTGTTAGAGCACTGAAATACCTCCCCTTCTCTTGAGTTGTACCAGGCCTTGTCTCCGTGTTAACCCTTTCCCAGCCGTGGCAAACCAGCTTCCTCCTCGTGGTTTACAGTCAGATCACTTTAGAGGCCTTTGAACTGGACTTATTTGTAAGCCACAGTCATATTGACTGTTTTTAGTCAACAGGCAGAAAGACTTGCTGTTTTTTCCCTCTGGCTCTGTTCTTAACACCGAGTTGCCCCCACAAAGGTTGTACCGACAGCCCTGTCCTTTTTTCTGGCTTCTCTGTTTACAGCAAAATCGTTAATCCTGTTGGGATTTGCTCAGGATCCAGAACAGGGGTGACTGCTCCTTCCTGAGTTTAATTGGATCTGTTCGCTCTGCCCGGGTGTCCCTGCAGCTCCTCTGCACACCCCCTGGAGGAGCAGGTCCAGAGAGGGAGCCCCAGGCGCACCCCCTCTCCCTAACCGGTCAGACTCTGCGCATCCACCCCTGCCCGCGGCCAGGCTCCAGGCCTCTGCTCCGCTGGGGCCCCGTGTGTTTGCAGGTGGTGCCCCCACCCCACCCATCAGAGCACAGTGGTCAGCAAGTCTCCCAGGTGCCCCGTGAAGCTGGTCGCCAAGCCAACGCCCCCCGCGGCCCTCGTGTGGCCCCTTCATCTCAAACTACAGAGCACGCGGGCAGCTGAAAGCGCAGCAGCCAACCTGCCCTCAGACAGCCTGTCTTCTCTCGGAGACCCTGAGACCAGCAAGGAGCCTCCCCTGGAGCCTGTGGGGGTCGCTGGGCCGGGGGGTCCCCTACTTTCCTTCTCTGGCACATTGGGTGAAACGCTCACTGGAACAGACTTGGCAACTTGTTTTCCAGACTCTGGAGTGTTTCTCCCTTTTGTGGTAGGTCTTCATCCCTTTCAAACATGGTCTAGGTACCCGGCCGGGTTGAATTAAATATTTGGAAATTAACCGTTATCATTTAAAACAAGCTATGTGGAGCTCCCATGGAGTACACACACCCTTTTTCTGGGAAAGCTTCTGGAAGACCCCAGCATGTAACAGGCTGCCAGGAGTCCCCACTGGAGATGTCTGTTTGCCTTTGTGTGGGATGGGGGCACGCACGTGCCCCAGGGTCATGGGGCCCGGAGGCCCAGGGCCAGCAGGTGATGGGGGTCGGGGGTGTCAGACCAGACCAAGAGGCCCCGGGGGAACGTGGAGAGTGGGCGAGCCCCGCGGGGCTCTTGGCCCTGGCACGCAGGCCCGGCGCTGCCCTGGCCTGTGTCTGAGCTACCGCACGAGGGCTCATGGACGTGCTGACCGGGGCCACCTGGGGAAGGACAGAGGGAGGCCTCGCACCCCTGCATGACCCTTCCCAGGAACTGGAGCTCAGAGAGAACACGACACGTCTCTGAGAAGGTAGGCTCACAGCGTGGCTCACGGATCCGTCTCATAAATGAGTGAAGGGCTTGTTTGCATTTGAACTGCCGTGTGTGCGTCTAACAGTACAATTATGGGGACATTCCCAGTTGGAAATATTCCCCCAAATATGCATCACCTGCTGCTGTCCTGGGGCTGCACAAACACCCCAGCGGCCTCATCAGTCACAGCGAGCTGCAGCTAGCGATGCCTTGTCAGCAGAAGCACCAGCAAAAGGAACCAAGTGTCGGAACTGCCCGCCTGGGCAGTGAGGACGCCTCCTCCTCTCTGAGCTCCCAGAGTGGCAAGGTGGGGCCTTCAGGTGCCTGCTGGGGGGTCCCTGCCCACAGCCCCTCCGGAGCATCCCGTGGTGCCCCGTGTGTGCGAGTGGCCCCTAAACCAAGCCATCCCCAGCATCTGCTCTTACATAAGCCAGGGACCCTTAGTCCCTCCAGACCAGCCAAGAGCAGGGCCACCCCAGAACCCTGGCTCTGGAGGCTAGGCCACCGGGCACCCTCAGGGCAGCGGGCACATGTGCCCCCTCTGTGCTCTGCACTGACACCCAGGGCATAGGCCTCCTCTGGCACCTTGAGTTTCCACAAGGCTGAGCTTCACAGGGTCGTGGCTTGGACGTCACTCTCGCATCCACGCCGCCCCGCCTTTGGTTCTCCTGTGATGGTGGAGTCACTGGTCAGGGGAGGGGGCGCTTCTTGCGGGGTGGACACTGCCCCAGCTCTGGACCGTGGAAGATGAGCAGACAGAGGCCCAGCAGGAATGAGGGGCCTGTGCCCAACGGGGCGGGCTGCTCTCCCAGAGCCCGTAAGCCGTGAAGCCTGCTGCTCCAGCAGAGGCAGCGGCCCGCTCTTGGCTGGTCACAGGGGCTGGGCGTCCGGTGAGCGGGAAGTCCCTGCCAAGGGCTCTTGTGCAGCGCGGCTGAGAAATGCTGGGCAGCCGTGTGTGCAGCCCCCACAAAGCTGCCACAGAGCCAGTGACCCCGGAGAGTGTGAGTCACATGTTCCTCTCCGTCTGCTCCCCTCCCAGGGGAGACGCAAGCTCGTCACACCAGCAGCAGGGACGTGGGACCTGCTNTGCAGCGCGGCTGAGAAATGCTGGGCAGCCGTGTGTGCAGCCCCCACAAAGCTGCCACAGAGCCAGTGACCCCGGAGAGTGTGAGTCACATGTTCCTCTCCGTCTGCTCCCCTCCCAGGGGAGACGCAAGCTCGTCACACCAGCAGCAGGGACGTGGGACCTGCTAGGAAGATCCCTGGACCGAGGGACCAGCCAGGGGACCTTGAAAAAGGGCCCATTCCTGTACTTTGATCTGGCCGAGCATAGGCGTTACTTCAGGCCCATGGACTGTTGAAAATGGATCAAGGACCCCAGTTACCAGCTTTGCAAGGAAAATGGTGGATTCAAACGCAAACTGTTGCTCTTGTTCAGTCACTGAGTCGTGTCCAATTCCTTGCAGCCGCGTGAACTGCAACACGCCAGGCTTCCCTGTCCTTCACCGTCTCTTGGAGTCTGAGTAGACTCATGTCCATGGAGTCAGTGCTGCCATCCAACCATCTCATCCTCTGCAGTCCCCTTGGGCAAGATGAAATCTAAGCTCCTCTGTCTGCTCTAAAATTCTGTCTTTACAGAGAAAAGTCACTCCTTTCTTGGTTTTTACTCTTATCTTTTTTATTTTCTTCTAGATTTTTCTGTGCTCCCAATTGAATATAATTTAGTACCTGTATTATTTATGGAGAACACAAGAAATTCCAGTCTAAGAATATTTATTTTAAATGTAATAAATTGGGAATCATGAACAAACTCTTTAATTGTCCTCTAAATCTAGTCACGGTTCTAACCAGGCTGATGTGAAGGTACCTGTCAGTTGCCACAGTAATGCTGAGTAACAAGCCACCCTTCAAACACGGAGATTCCTGTAAGATGTGATTATTCTGCACTGACCAGTCCACAGGGCGACTGCAGACTGACCGATGGGCTTGTCCAGTGCTCATGTCTGCTCCATGAGGGACGACGCTGGGCCCAGGGAAGAGGGGTAGAGCCAGCAGGAGCCGGACCTGGGAACCCCAGAGGTTCCAGAGCCAGGACACACGTCTGCTTGCCTCTGACACTCGACTGGTCACAGCAGACACATGGCCAAGCCCAGATGTGCTAAGGAGGAAAGATGCATTCCAAACAAAGCAGCTGGATGAGCCGTTAAATATTGCTGAATAATAATTTAAGGCTCATGTCCATAACCCACCCACACATCAGAAGAGGCAGATTCGGAAGCATCTGTAAACAAGCCTAATGTTGGGAAGCAACCATGGGCTGAAATCGACATCAAACCCGGAAATTACAGACTCTGACTTGGCGCCTCGTGGAGGAGAGAGCACCAGATTGCGCCAGCTTGTCAGTCTGCAGAACACACTCGAGTCACCGTGTACTGCGGCATCCAGGTCTGAGCCGTCTCTCCTCAGACAAAAGAAAGCCTCCGTGAAAACCGGAACCCTTCAACCATTGTGAGACTGTGATTATAGTCAGCGTTCGTCAGACAGACCCATTTTCCCACGTGCACAGTCATTCTGAGATGATTGTTAATGACCACTCAAGTTCTATCAGCAGCTCAATTCATTTGTCAATTTCATTTGAGACTAGAAATCTAAATAGGGTTACAGTTCACAAGCTGGGGGAAAAATTAGCCCAAGTCAACAGTTCAGTTCCCTTCAGTTGCACAGTCCTTTCTGACTCTCTGCGACCCCATGAACCGCAGCACGCCAGGCCTCCCTGTCCATCACCAACTCCCGGAGGTCACTCAGACTCATATCAGCTGAGTCAGTGATTCCATCCAATCATTTCCTCCTCTGTCGTCCCCTTCTCCTCCTGCCTTCAATCTTGCCCAGCATCAGGGTCTTTTTCAATGAGTCAGTTCTTTGCATCAGGTGGCCAAAGGATTGGAGTTTCGGTTTCAGCATCAGTCCTTTCAATGAACATTCAGGACTGATCTCCTTTAGGATGGACTGGTTGGATCTCCTTGCAGTCCAAGGGACTCTCAAGAGTCTTCTCCAACACCACAGTTCAAAAGCATCAATTCTTTGGCACTCAGCTTTCTTTATGGTCCAACTCTCACATCCATACATGACTACTGGAAAATCCATAGCTTTGACTAGATAGACCTTTGTTGGCAAAATAAAGTCTTTGCTTTTTAATATGCTGTCTACATTGGTAATAGCTTTTCATCCTAGGAGCAAGCCTCTTTCAATATCATGGCTGCAGTCACCATCTGCAGTGATTTTGGAGACCAAGAAAGTAAAGTCTGTCACTGTTTCCATTGTTTCCACATTTGTTATGAAGTAATAGGACCAGAAATGGAACAACAGACTGGTTCCAAATTGGGAAAGGAGTGGGTCAAGGCTGTATATTGTCACCCTGTTTATTTAACGTCTATGCAGCATACATCATGAGAAATGCTGGGCTGGATGAAACACAAGCTGGAATCAAGATTGACGGGAGAAATATCAATAACCTCAGATACACAGATGACACCACCCATATGGCAGAAAGTGAAGAAGAACCTCTTGATGAAAGTGAAAGAAGAGTGTGAAAAAGTTGGCTTAACACTCAGCATTCAAAAAACTAAGATTATGACATCTGTCCCATCACTTCATGGCACATAGATGGGGAAACAGTAGAAACAGAATCAGACTTTATTTTTCTGGGCTCCAAAATCACTGNAGATGCCATGATCTTAGTTTTCTGCATGTTGAGTTTTAAGCCAGCTTTTTCACTCTCCTCTTTCACTTTCTTCAAGAGGCTGTTTAGTTCCCCTTCACTTTCTGCCATAAGGGTGGTATCACCTGCATATCTGAGGTTGATATTTCTCCCGGCAATGTTGATTCCAGCTTGTGCTTCATCCAGCCCGACATTTTCTCCTGGCAATGTTGATTCCAGATTGTACTTCATCCAGCCCTGCATTTCGCAGGATGTATTCTGCATATAAGTTAAATAAACAGGGTGACAGTATACAGTTTTGATGTACTCTTTTCCCAATTTGGAACCAGTCCATTGTTCCATGTCCAGTTCTAACTGTTGCTTCTTGAGCAGGTTTCACAGGAGGCAGGTAAGGTGGTCTGGTATTCCCATCTCTTTAAGAATTTTCCAGTTTGTCATGATCCACACAGTCAAAGGCTTTGGCGTATTCAATAACACAGAAGTAGACATTTTCTGGTGTGATAGACCCCTGAATTTCATGAGTTTCTCACCCTCTAGAGCATACTTTACAAGGCTTCAGATTCACTAGTCACAGCTTGCTCATCCCATTTGATTAACATAATCTATCAATACAGTGATTTTCTGTAGAATGTCTACATGGTCTAGTTCTCTTCAATTATAACAGAAGCAAGAGAGTTATAACCTAGGTTGTTAATGTTGCTTTTTGTTAGTTCCACGTTAATATGATCTGTTTTCTGATCCTGTTTTTTTGTTTTGTTTTGTTTTTTTCCCAGTAGGGATGGTAAAGCAGGCACCCAGCTGATCACTGGGTCACCTACCCTGCGCCCAGAGCCATGTTAATCGACTCTAGCAAGATGTCACAGCTGGCACTCGGCTGTTGTCAGGGCTACTCCTTGGTTGAATTTGCTTTAGTCTTCTGTCATCCTGCAGCCTCTGTCTAAATTTTGCAGGAGCCAGAGTGGTAAATTAAATGGAGATAAGATGGGAGCCAATCCTCCCATATCCTGTAAGATCTGTAAAGGTTTTACCAACCCCACCCACGAATCAGAAGCTAAGGGATCTGAAAAAAGGGATTAACATAGCAGGCCTGAGACTGCTATCCTTAGAAAGGCCTGACTGTAGAATTGACTCTTGGCTAGTATCTGGGAATTTGGATTTCAGGAGGATTTCCATCATTCCCTAACTGATAACAAGGCCTCTCTGTGCCTTAAGAGTCTGTAGACACAATGTGTTTTGTGAAGAACACTTGCTTTCCTTCCGGGAGTCTGGAATTTGACAATGTTTTCGGCAAAGAGTGCCTATATAACCAGCCTCCAGTAAACTTTATACACTGAATCGTTCATGAGATTCCCTAGTAGGCAGAGTTTCATACATGTTGTCACAATTCCATGCTACACTGAAATGACTCTTGGAGGCTTATACCTGATTACCTCCAGACTTTGCTTCCTCAAACTTCATTTCACCACACTTCTAACACTCAGGAGAAACAACGATGCCCATGCTCCCACATCCGTTACCTTCCTCCCAGCTGTACTTCCAATCACAGAAGTATATCCTATGCAAAGCAGGAGCTGGAAGAGATGAAACTGGCAAAAGCAAGCAATGGATCAGGACCAGGGAACCCAGGAGCAGCAGCCGGATACAACCTGTAATAAGAACCACATGGGGGTCCATAACAAGCACCAGTAACAGCAGCTTAAGAGGAAATGCTGAGAACTTAGCACAATCAACACATATTTTTCAAGTTTCAAAAACTGAATACCAGAAAATACACTAGGCTGTAGACAACCAACAGAGAAAACACCAGTTCCTGTCCTCAAGGTTGGAGACTAGTAGGAAGTTCCAATAGCAATAATCTGAGAATGCCAAGGAGTGCATTTCAGGAGAATGGGCTTCCTGGTGCCTTTCTCCTCACTGTGCACTGCCTTATTATTAAGAAGCACACGTGCAATAGAATTCATACCACAACACCTTAGAGTTTAAGTGTTTGAGTCTCAGTCTTCTTCATTTAATACTTACTTCAGCTGGTGGCTCAGCTGCTAAAGAATCTGCCTGCAACACAGGAGACCTGGGTTGGATCCCTGAGTCAGGAAGATCCCCAGGAGAACAGAACATCTACTCACTCAGGTATTCTGGCCTGGTGAATTCCATGGACTGGGTAGTCCATGGGGTCGCAAAGAGTCAGACATGACTGAGTGACTTTCACTTTCACTTTTTAGGCACATAAAGAAATTCATATGCTAGCCAATTTAATATCATAACCCACTGCGTGTGCTGCTTTCAAAGCCCCATACAGTATTGTGAGGGCTGCAAAGATGACAAGGTGAAGGCGTACGCAGCCTGCAGGGACGCACACAAAAGAAACAAGCAAAGTGGCAGGACCGTGGCGACTGAAGCAGGTGACTATGAGACGTATGGAGCCTCCAAGCTCCAAAATGGAACTCGAGCGTGTCGATGTAGACACTTTTAAACTTCTGTCACAGGACTGGGACTCTATTAGCAGCCTCCTCAGATGTAAGAGTAGGAGCCAAACCACCTGGGGAGAATCAAAGAGACCCAGGTTCAAGTCTCAAGCCTACCAATTTACAACATATGGGACCCAGGCCAAGTTACGGAACCTCTATAAGCATTTACAAAGTAGATGTAAATATAATCAATATAATTGATAAGAATTATATTTAACTGGTTGTAAAACACAGACCATACAATGAGCTTTCCACACGTTGTTTTTATTTCTTTAAATCCTATGGCAGGATAATGGGGAAAGGAGATAAGAACAGGAAGAAGGGCAGAGCCCAAGAGCGGAGAAATGCTCTTGAGAGGGAAGGAGAGTAGTACACGCAGCAGCGGCCTGGTGATCTGTTTGTGCCCTAGACAAACCTTCCCTCTCCGTGGCAGCTCAAGGATGAGCGAGGAACATCGTCCCATTGAAAGTCAGGAAAATTTTATTTAATCGCATCCTCCCACGTCAACTCTGAAAAAATCACTTAATCCATCTTAGATATGTCTCATTCACTCATTCATTCATTCATTCCATTTCATAAGCACTTGAGACAGCGCTGCTCATCACGGGGTTCAGAGACCAGTGTCCAAGTAAAAGGAGTTCACATAAGAAAAGCAGTCAACTGCATCGCCAAGCCCACTGTTTAGTCAACATATGTTCATAGTGAGGTTTTCTCCATGAATAAAGCAATGTGTTTTTAGGATATATTTGTTTATGTTTTGGCCAGAGCATGTGAGATCTTTGTTCCCCAACCAGGGATTGACCCATATCCCTTGCATTGGGAGCATGGAGTCTTAACCACTGGACCACCAGGGAAGTCCCACTGAAACTACGCGTTGATCTGCATTCTAGGACGAGCACCTCATCTCACTCTGAACTGGCTACTTTGAGATAGCACTGTCTCATAGTATCTGGTCACTTACTAGATTCATAGTATCTGGTCACTTACTAGATAGATACTTTGAACTTAACCTTGGCTCCATGATTTGTGGTCAGTTGACAGCCGAGGAGTCCCCAACAGATTTGTGTCAGATAATAAATTTCCGAAATCCTTGTGGTAGAGCTTGTGCTGTTGAAAAAAAAAATACGTAAGATCACATCTGCCTCAGCAAATCTAGGTCTCATGCTTTTTAAAACGGACATGTTTTATTAAACAGAGACAGCGAAGCATACTCTGTTAGTGCAGGACACTAACCACAAATACTGGAGATGAGCACCTTGTGGAGACAGGCACCAGCTGCAGACTTGCCAGCAAAGTGTACTCAACATACAATTTAATTAGAAGTAAAAGGTACCAGTGCTTATAAAAGAGATAGACTTTATAATGGTACAAAGTGTTGCCAGCCTATACAGCTGAAGAGAACTACCTCTGAAATCCTGAGCATTTAAAAAAAATGTTTTGGCTACCACTCTCTGACACTTGTGGGTAGGTCTTAAGAGTAGGGAATGCCTTACTGAGATGTACGTTTCACCTTTCTGTGGCCTTCACCATTATCTGGATATATCCTTGTTGAAAGGATACGAAATTATTTTAGCCAGCAATAAAATGTGGCTATCCAAAGGATCCAGCCCACAAAGTGCCATAGGGACCAGAAAACTAGAATGAAATGAAGATGAATTCTACAATTTAAATCTAAAAACAATTTCAGCAAGCTACTTTTAAATGTAACTTATGGCAAATGCACTCTGTATGTGCCCTATGGGAGGATTGTTTATCAGAGCACAAAATGAAAAGGAACTCAAATTACATCAGGAAGTGAATCAATAAATAAGACTATGGTACACCCATACAAGGCAATAGTAAGCAACGATTCAAAAGAAAGAGATTCATCTATATGAATTGCCATGTGTAGAAAAGACATTTAAGTGAAAAAGAAATAATTTAGAAGGCAACTCAAAATATTATCCCATTTATAAAAAAAACTCTTAAACCCACCTGCAAAACAATTTTTGAGTGTGTGTGTGTGTGTGTGTGTGTAAACACATAGAAAAAGGAATAGAAGGATATGTGGCAAACTGTTAAAAAGTGGTTAATTATTGGACTTCCCTGGTGGTCCAGGGGTTAAGAATTCACCTTCCAATGCAGGGTACATGAGTTCCATCCCTGGTCAGGGAACTAAGACCCCACATGCCGCAACTAGAGAGAAGCCCACAGCTGCAGCGAAGAGCCTGAGGGCCGCAACTAAGACCCAACGCAGCCTAAACAAATGAATAAAATGTTTAAAGTGGCTGGTTCTATAGAGAAGGAAGAAGATTCTTCCTGTAGGGTAGAGAGAGTGGAAAGAGAAAGAAGATGTGGGGAGAAGGAGCGAGAGAAATGAGAGAGAAGGAAAGAACAGGTTTTAACAGCATTCTACAAATTTAAATCAAAACCATGCCATTTCTGAAAAAACTAGTAGCTGCTTGTTACCATTACCCTCATCATCTCCTGGAGACATTGGCGAATGTTAGACACAAGTCTTAAAGTATTACCATTTCCTGTAATTCCTGAATATTTCAAAGAACTCTCTCAAACTCCTGCCAGCTTAACTACTGCCGTTAATAGAAACCATTGTCTGGGTAAGTATGATGACAAGATTTTAATTAGCTTGCCTATGACTAGCCACCTAGCAGAAACCTAAAGAAAATCCCCATCATTCCCTGTTGGGAACCTTCCCATTCAGCTTTCCAACTGCCTCAATACCTCAGAAAATTAAAAAACAGGACTTCAAAGCACTGCTGTGTGAGAGGTATTGCACACGCTCACAAGTCACAGTTTTCATAAATCCTCATGTTCTGCCTTTTCTTAGTTTTGTTTCAGATATCCAGGTCCTAGAAGAAACATTTGTCTGAAACAGAAAGTTATTATTTTTCAAGAGTAATTATAGTTAATATTTACATAGCCCCAATTTCCACTGAAAGTGTTTAAATGGCATTAATTCATTTAAACTCCCAACAACCCCATGAGGTAGGCACTATTACTCCTCTCATTTTATAGAGGAGGAAATTAAAGCTGGGTAACTTGCCCCTTGGTTTTACACCTTGTATCATGATACATATTCTCCTCAGTTCTGCAAAGAGACACATTGTTATCAATATCAATCTACAACCCAGAGATTTCAATTCACTAAATACTGAATTGCTCATTGAAAAAACATAAAGGCCAGACTTCACTCATTTCATTCAGGAGCTCAAACTGGGGCAGTTTGAGGTTGAAGGATAAAATTTGTACGCACCCTGTATCTGAAGCTGGGGAAAACCTATAGTGACTCATCACCGCAATCTGGATCTGTCTGATGCTGCTGCCAGGCATAAACAGGGCGGCTGAGCACACAGGATGAGGTCACCTGACTGCATTCTTAGCCAAGACACTCAGGTATCCACAGCTTCCACCTACGGGGAAGTCTGTCTAGTCACCTGGTTTCTCTCAGCTCTCAGGAAGAATGCATGGAATGATAAAAAGAATCATTTTAATTTCTTCAAATGCCTTACCTTACCCAACCACTGGGATTTCTTTGGAAGGAATGATGCAAAAGCTGAAACTCCAGTACTTTGGCCACCTCATGTGAAGAGTTGACTCATTGGAAAAGACTTTGATGCTGGGAGGGATTGGGGGCAGGAGCAGGGGATGACAGAGGATGAGATGGCTGGATGGCATCACTGACTGGATGGACGCGAGTCTGAGTGAACTCCGGGAGTTGGCGATGGACAGGGAGGCCTGGCGTGCTGCGATTCATGGGGTCGCAAAGAGTCGGACACGACTGAGCAACTGAACTGAACTGAACTGAACCCAACCACTGGAACTGACATAGTTTTCTACTCCCTGTCTATTTCTGTAGTTTGTAAGCAAATACAAGAATATAAAAACTAATAGCTCTTCTTTCCATTTAACAAGCAACACTAGACTAGAATCTTTATTCTCTATGTGATTTGCTACCATAATGACGGTGCTGGAATCAGTCTTACCACACCGCACGCAGCGCACTGGGTATAGCCTCAGGCATAGCTGGATCAGGGGATCAAATGATGTCAGAATCTGCTTATCTCTCCAATCGGTTTTATTGAGCAGACTCTCTCTTTGTATAGGTATGTCTCTCCCCAACTTCAATCCAAAGGCAAAATTTATGTACCTCTTTTCCAGTCACTTATACAAAAGTTCCAGGATTGGTTTTGACTGGGCCTCAGTTGATTTGGCTTGAGTCAGATGCCCAACCCTAAACCAATTTCTGTGGCCATACAAAAGCAACGTGATTTGCAAGTGTAGGATACAGACAACCCTGAAGCCAGGGAACTTAGGCTAATCAGGAGGACGGGGACAGATGTTGGGCAGGGCAAGCAAAAGGTAACAGCAGTGGAACTCAGAGCAGTGTTGTCTCTGTGAGGTGTGATAGTGGGGATACGGCTTCAGAGTGGAGGTTTTAGTGAATCTTCTCATGTACTTTGTCTACCAGGATAAAGCAGGAAGGTGTAGGAGTATTTTTGTCCTTATGATAGTGATAGGTAAAGATGCCTTTAAATGCACAATTTGGTTAACTGGGAAACATACAGAATCATTTCATCATTCTATTTGACCTAGAAATTAGATTCTGTTTCTGATCTTGTGACAGACTGGTTCTCCAACTCATCGTGGGCCAGATTCACTCACATTCATTCATGTATTCTTGCAAGCCAGAAGAATCCACTAAGAGTCTGCCACGTAGGAAGCACTGGGG
>SJYA01008001.1:0-17311 GCA_006410615.1 Neotragus moschatus | reverse complement strand
TTGGGGAAATTTTCAACTATAATCTCTTCAAAAGTTTTCTCATATCCTTTCTTTTCTCTTTTTCTGGGACCCCTATAATTCGAATGTTGGTGCGTTTGATATTGTCCCAGAGGTCTCTGAGACCATCCTCGGTTCTTCTCATTCTTTTTACTTTACTCTGCTCCACAGAAGTCATTTCCACCATCTTATCTTCCAGCTCACTGATTCGTTCTTCTGCTTCAGATGTTCTACTGATTCCTTCCAGGGTATTTTTAATTTCAGCAATTGTGTCATGTGTTTCCATATATTTATTCTTTAATTCTTCTAGGTCTTGGTTAATTGATTCTTGCATTTTTTCCATTTTGTTTTCAGGGCTTTTAACCATCTTTACTATCATTATTCTGAATTCTTTTTCAGGCAGTGTGCCTACTTCCTCTTCATCTATTTGGACTTCTGTGTTTCTAGTTTGTTCCCTCATTTGTGTGGTATTTCTCTGCCTTTTCATTAATTTCTTTTTTTTTAATGTATTGCGTTTGAGGTCTCCTTTTCCCAGGCTACTGGTGGTTGGGTGATATGGGTCTTGTGTTCACGTGGTTTCCCGTGTGCAAGTTCTCACTGTTTGATTCTCCCCAGGGTTAGCTCTCTGCTAATCTAGGGTCTTGGAGTCAGGATCCCACTCCAAAGGCTCAGAGCTTGATCTCTGGTCAGGAACCAACATTCCACAAGTGGTTTGTTATGGCATTATGTGAGATGAAAACAATTACCCCAAAATGAGAAGCCAAAGATGAACACCAGACAAATGGCAGTTACAAAATCAGGCAAATAATAATTAAAATAATGGAATATACACATATATAAGCAAAGTCAAAACAGTCCAGCTAAAGTACAGTACAGTAGATTGATCCGGCAAACAAAGGAAACCAAAAATTATATCCACCAGGTAAGAAGAAAACTAACTAAAGCACAAACTGGAAAACAAACCAAAGCAAAGGCGCCAAGTGGGGAACAGAGCAGTGAAAACAATACTAACAAACGTGTGGAGAGGAGAGGAGAGGAAAGAAAGAACCGGCAGGCA
Source organism: Neotragus moschatus (assembly GCA_006410615.1). Taxonomy (NCBI): domain Eukaryota; kingdom Metazoa; phylum Chordata; class Mammalia; order Artiodactyla; family Bovidae; genus Neotragus; species Neotragus moschatus. The sequence goes on along the minus strand of SJYA01008001.1, from coordinate 16,257 downwards.
AAGGTGAGCAGGAGCAGATGAAGATTTGTAAATATGAAAGATTAACTGCAGGGAAAGGAACAGTAGGAAAGGCAAGCAAAGAATAAATGTAGAAAAAATGATAGTAGGTTTAAAAAATTAAAAATTAAAGTTAAAAAAAGGGAAAAGCAAAAAAGAAAAGAAAACTCCACAGAACTGCAAAAGCCCAACATACAGAGAGGCAGAGGTTTATAACAACAATAAAAAATGTGACTGAGGAAAAAAAAAAGCTCAAAAGCTCAATTAGATTTCATAGTGCCAATAAAATTGACAACTACAAAGGGGTGGGGGGAGGTAAAAAAAAAAAAAGAGAAGAAAAGAAACCAAATTCAAAAGAATCTACAAAGCAAATGAAAACATAAGAATAATAAATGTTTTGCTTGAGTCACTGCTGTCTGAGTCCTTTCCCTCGCTGGGAGTCACAGTCCCCCTCACCTCTCTGGGATGCCCTCCAACACTGGGCTGGTCTCTGGATCTGCTGTGGGGGCAGCTCAGATTCTAATCTGGTCCTGTAGACTGTGGCCTGCCAGGCTTCTCTGTCAGGGGGGTTCTCCAGGCAAAAACGCTGGAGCGTGTGGCCAACACTGGCTGCCATACCCTTTCCTGCTGCCCCAGCCACCAACTCCTCTGAGTACCCGGTGCTGCCAGAACCCCTGTGACCCAGGCAGTTGCACCACCTCCACACCTGGCCCTCACAGGTGCAAACCCAAGCCCTCCAGGGCAGCCGCAGGAGCAAACCCCAGTGGACCACCCACATGCAGAGGCGGAAGTTCAGTCCAGTCGCTCAGTCGTGTCCAATTCTTTTCGACGCCATGGGCTGCAGCACACCAGGCCTCCCTAGCCATCACCAACTCCCAGAATTTACTCAAACTCCTGTCCATTGAGTCGGTGATGCCATCCAACCGTCTCATCCTCTGTTGTCCCCTTCTGCTCCTGCCTTCAATCATCCCCAGCATCAGGGTCTTTTCCAGTGAGTCGGTTTTTCACATCAGGTAGCCAAAGTACTGGAGTTTCAGTTTTAGCATCAGTCCTTCCAAAGAATATTCAGGACTGATTCCCTTTNAGTCGGTGATGCCATCCAACCGTCTCATCCTCTGTTGTCCCCTTCTGCTCCTGCCTTCAATCATCCCCAGCATCAGGGTCTTTTCCAGTGAGTCGGTTTTTCACATCAGGTAGCCAAAGTACTGGAGTTTCAGTTTTAGCATCAGTCCTTCCAAAGAATATTCAGGACTGATTCCCTTTAGAATGGACTTGTTGGATCTCCTTGCAGTCCAAGGGACTCTCAAGAGTCTTCTCCCACACCACAGTTCAAAAGCATCAGTTCTTCAGTGCTCAGCTTTTTCTGGTCCAACGCTCACATCCATACGTGACCACTGGAAAAACCATAGCCTTGACTAGACGGACCTTTGTTGGCAAAGTAATGTCTCTGCTTTTCACTATGCTGTCTGGGTTGGTCATAACTTCTGTTCCAAGGAGCAAGCGTCTTTTAACTTCATGGCTGCAATCACATCTGTAGTGATTTTGGAGGTGGAAATAAAATCACGGTTGAAACCCAGGGGCAGTGCGGCTAAGCAGGGAGACCCAAGGCCTTCCCACCAGCTGCACCAGCCGCAGATTAAGCCCACAAGATCAATGCGGCAGACACTGTGTCTACAGAATATGTGAAAAGCTGTTGAGAGCGCCCATAAAAGAGAGCACACTGGTTCTGATAGCTGTGGACATTGGAGGCAAGAGACCACTGCCCGGGGCCTGACGTCCCCCTGCCTGGGCCACTGCAGGTGGCCGTGTGGAGTTTGGGGCGTCTCTGGAGGGCTGGCTATTTGGAGAAGCCACTGCCCCAGAGTTAGGAGTCCAGGCTCTGGGCCCCGGTGCTGGGTCACCAGGCCAGCCCGGCCTCGCCCTGCCTTCGAGCCTTTGGACAGCGTCTAGGACAGGAACCTGCTCTCCTCTCCTCCCAGATAAACCAAGGTCACAGCAAGTCAGCCTCGTGAGAGAGAATGGAGTCTATTCATGCGGAAGCTCTTCCAAGGACTCCTTCTCATTAGACGGCAGGGAAGTGTTAGCTCTTATTGCTGCTTGGATGAAGCAGAGCTGGGCCCGAGTTTGGGAGCATCTTCATGATGTCGTCACGGAACCTCTGACAGCCTGTTCCAGACACCCTGGCCAGACGCAGTAAGCCTGCGACTAGGAGGGAGACGCACTTACACATGGGCTGGGGTATGAGCTTGCTCAGGCTGCTGTGACAAGCGTCACAGATGGGGGCTCACACAGCAGATGTCCACTGTCTCCGGTCCTGGAGGCTGGACTCCAGACCCAGGTGGGGGCGGGGCTGCTCCTCCTGGGGCCTCCCTCCTGGGCGTGCAGACGGCCATCTCCCCCCCCGGCTCCTCGTCCGCACAGGGCCGTCCCTCTGAGTGTGTCTGTGTCCTGGTCTCCTCTTCTTACAAGGACCCCAGTCCTGTGGGTCTCGGGTCCATGTCTTAATGAGCTCATTCACCTTGGAGACCCCACCTCCAAACACAGTCACACTCTGATGTCCGGGGCTGAGGTCTGCAGCACAGGAATTTGAGGGAACACGACTCAGCCAGTCACAGATGGAGAAGAGCGCTGGAGTCCAGGGTAGATCTAATCGGCCAGAGCCTGCTGGAGGAAACAGCCGCACTGCCCGCAGAGGCCCCAGAGAGCAGTGGGCATGGTCTCCCTGGCAGCCCAGAGAGGGGGCTCTTTAACCCCCCACCGGCTGTGTTAGGATCAAGAGGTGGTGGACATGTCCCCTGCCGCCCCTGCCCGGAGGGGTCTTCTTGTAGACTGAGGAGGGGCCTTGCTTGCTGGAGAGCTAAGCAGAAGGGCAGGACAGGGACTCCCCATGCCTCCCTGGGAACCTACCTGCCCAAGCACCCTCTCTGCTGCTCCAGCCTCTGAGCTCTGCAGGGCCAGCCTCTACCCCTGGGGGAGGACCGGGGACACTTGGGCCTGGAGGGTAAGTCTGTACCTTCTGAGGGTCACTATGTAAAAGACTCTGGAATCAAGATTGCCGGGAGAAATATCAATAACCTCAGGTAAGCAGATGACACCACCCTATGGCTAAAAGTGAAGAGGAGCTAAAGAGCCTCTCGATGAAAGTGAATGAGGAGAGAGAAAAACCTGGCTTAAAGCTCAACATTCGGGAAATGAAGATCATGGCATCCGGTCCCATCACTACAAACAGAGGTGGAAACAGTGGAAACTGTGACAGACTTTACTTTTCTGGGCTCCAAAATCACTGCAGACAGTGACCGCAGCCACGAAATGAAAAGACGCTTGCTCCTTGTAAGAAAAGCTATGACAAACCTAGACAACATACTAAGAAGCAGAGACGTTACTTTGCTGACAAAGGCCCATCCAGTCAAAGCCATGGGTTTTCCAGTAGTCACTTACGGAAGTGAGAGTTGGACTATAAAGAAAGCTGACTGTTGAAGAACCGATGCTTTTGAGACTCTTGAGAGTCCCTTGGACTGCAAGGAGATCCAACCAGTCCATCCTAAAGGAAATCAGTCCTGAATATTCATTGAGGGGATTGATGCTGAAGCTGAAACTCCAATACTTTGGCCACCTGATGTGAAGAACTGACTCATTGGAAAAGACCCTGATGCTAGGAAAGATTGAAGCCAGGAGGAAAAGGAGACAACAGAGGAATGGTTGGACAGTATCACTGACTCGATGAACATGAGTTTGAGTAAACTCCAGGAGTTTCTGATGGACAGGGAGGCCTGGCGTGCTGCAATCCAAGGGGCTGAAAAGAGTCGGACACGGCTGAGCGACTGAACTGAACTGATGAAAAAGACTACTTCCTTCATATTCTCCAACAGCAGCTTGATCAGTAACGAACAGAACACCACCCCCTAAGGTGAGTTGCTCAGTCATGTCTGACCCTTTATGACCCCATAAACTGTAGCCTGCCAGGCTCCCCTGTCCATGGAATTCTCCAGGCAAGAATACTGGAGTGGGTTGCCATGCCCTTCTCCAGCAGATCTTCCCAACCCAGGGATTGAACCCAAGTCTCCTAAATTGTGGGCAGATTCTTTACTAGCTGAGCCACCAGGGAAGTGAAACCTCACTCTTATTTCTCAGCTGGCGCAGAACTCCACAGGGAGAAGTGCTGTTTACTGGGCCTCCTCAAATGCCATCAGAATGAGTCCAGAATTCCTGGTATCTGAGGAACCAGATGAGAATTTCATGGGCCTTCTGTGATTCTCCTGACCCTGGATGAAAACAAAACTCACTTACAAGGAAGCTTACCAGGTTCATTCCTGAACTTTCCCCAGCAACACGCAGTGCCAGGAGCAGCATCCTCAAGGGTCTCAGAGAAAATGTGATCTAGTCCTTCTATAACCAGCTACGTTTTTGTGCAAAGAATGACCATAGGCTTTCAAAAATGTGAATCTCTGAAATTTGAAGCTTTGTTGTGGTATAACTGATACAGAATAAACCGTCCAGTTCAATGAGCTGTAAAAACAGAAATGCACACACCTTCGTAGCTGCCCCCCCAGGCAAGATCTGCAGCATTTCAAGCTGCCTGAAAAGTTTTTTTTAGCTCCTTTGCAGTGAGTCCCTCAACATTCAGAAAACTAAGATCATGGCATCCGGTCCCATCACTTCATGGCAAATCGATGGGGAAACAATGGAAACAATTTCAGACTTTATTTTCTTGGTCTCCCAAATCACTGAAGATGGTGAGTGCAGCCATGAAATTAAAAGACGCTTGCTCCTTGGAAGAAAAGCTATGACAAACCTAGACAGAGCATTAAAAATCAAAACCATCATTTTGCCGACAGAGGTCCGTATGGTCAAAGCTGTGGTTTTTCCAGTAGTCATGTATGGATGTGAAAGTTGGACCATAAAGAAAGCTGAGCACTGAAGAATTGATGCTTTGGGACTGTGGTATTAGAGAAGACCCTTGGACTGCAAGGAGATCCAGCCAGTCAATCCTAAAGGAAATCAGTCTTTAATATTCATTGGAATGACTGATGCTGAAGCTGAAGCTCCAATCATGTGGCCACCTGATGCGAAGAACTGACTCCTTAGGAAAGACCTTGATGCTGGGAAAGATTGAAGGTGGGAGGGGAAGGGGATGGCAGAGGATGAGATGGCTGGATGGCATCACCGACTCGATGGATATGAGTTTGAGCACGCTCCGGGAGTTGGTGATGGACAGGGAGGCCTGGGGTGCTGCGGTCCACGGGGTCAGAGTCTGTGACAGACTCATGAGGTCACAGACACGACTGAGGGACTGACTGAGTGGACCCCTGATGCCCCATCTCAGACCACCAGCGACCAGGTTTCCATCAGTAGATAATGTTGCCGGCTCTGTGTGTTCAGCTGCTCTGTCATATCCAATTCTTTGAGGCGCTTTTGGACTGTAGCCTGCCAGGCTCGTCTGTCCACTGGATTTTTCAGGCAAAGGTCCAGGAGTGGGTTGCCATTTCCTTTTCCAGGGAATCTTCCCAACCCAGATATCAAAGCCGGGTCTCCTGCATCGCAGACAGGTTCTTTACCCCTGAGCCCCTCTAGGACCTGGTGACAATGAGATCAGATGGCACATTCTCTCTGTGTCCGTCTTCACTCATTACCACGTCTGTGAGATCTGACCCTCCTGCAGCGCCCCAGACGTTTTCAACCGGAGCCTCTCGGAGACCCTGGCGGCGCGTCCTCCGCTTTCTGAGAGCCCGAGGGCCGGGCAGGACCTGCCGTGCGCAGAGCTTTACAGCCAGCACCTCAGGCGGGCCTCCAGAGTCTGCTCCAGAAGCAAGTGAAGAAGTGAAAGGAGACGCTGCTGTAAGGTGGGTGAGCTCGACCCCGAGCCAGCTTAAATGTGGAGTGACTGGACAAGCAAGGAGCACAGGCAGGTCAGCCGCGATGACTTGGAGATGATGACACAGCCGACCGGAACCGGGGCCTCGGAGGGTGAAACAGTGGCGGGCCGCTGCCTGGGTGCCCGCGTGAGGAGCTCGGCGGGCCCCCCCTCAAAGATGCAGCCGTCAGGCGCTCAGTCGTGCCTGACTCTGCGACCCTGTGGGCTGCGGCACCCCAGGCCTCCCTGACCATCACCATCTCCCAGAGCGTGCTCAGGCTCACGCCCATCGAGTCGGTGATGCCGTCCAGCCATCCCATCCTCTGTGGTCCCCTTCTCCTCCTGCCCCCAATCCCTCCCAGCATCAGGGGCTTTTCCAGTGAGTCAGCTCTTCACATCAAGCGGCATGTAAGTACTGGATTTTCAGCTTCAGCAACCGTCCTTCCGGTGGACACTCAGGACCGATTTCCTTTAGGATGGACTGGTTGGATCTCCTTGCAGTCCGAGGGACTCCCAAGAGTTTGTGGCACTTTAGCCAGAAGCTCCTCCCATCCCTCCCCACCCGCCAGGCCCCAGAGGCCAGGAGGACCGAGGCAGAGGAGACCAGCTTTCCCTGGAGCTGAGTGTGGAAAGTTCCACGTTCAGATCATCGCCCCAAACAATAAACCCCGTGGCCAATGACAGAGAAGGCCAGCACCCCAGCCACCTTGAGGCCTCCGTGTTGGTTGGGGCAACCAGCAGACCAACCAGACAGACAGACATTTCGGGTGGACACTGGGGGATAAGAAAGCCAGAGAGGACCTTGAAAAATGCCACGTGTCCCCGCTGGCCTGGAAGACGGCACCTGCGCTCAGTGGAGAGCAGAGGCGCTCCAGGGGCCGCTCACGACCCAGCGGCCGTGAGTCTCCCTTCTAAGGGCTGCCTGGTCCTCCCAACACCATCACTGAAGGGTCTGTCTTTACCCGTGACCTGTGACCTGTGACCTGCCTCTGTCATAGAGGAACTTTCCACGCGGCTCGCCCGGCTCCCTGGTCCACGTCCACTCCAGAACCAGCACCACAGGGTCCTGAATGGTTACAGAGGCCTCGGGGCGCTCACGTCTGCTGAGAAGTGAAAAAGTGCAGGTGAAGGTCGCTCAGTCGTGTCCGACTCTTTGTGACCCCATGGACTGTATCGTCCATGGAACTCTCCAGGCCGGAATCCTGGAGTGGCCTTTCCCTTCTCCGGGGGGTCTTCCCAACCCAGGGACTAAACTGGAGTCTCCTGCATGGCAGGCAGATCTTTACCAGCCGAGCCCCCAGGGAGGCCCAAGAACACTGGCATGAGCAGTCTAGCCCTTCTCCAGCAGATCTTCCTGACCCAGGAGTCAAACCGGTGTCTCCTGCGCTGCAAGCAGATTCTTCACCAAATGAGCTCTCAGGGAAGCCCATCGGCCAGGTCCTCAGTTTCTCCATTCTCAGGGTGTTCCTGGTTCTTTCTACATAAGATCTGTGTCCCCTGGAGGAGGAAATGGCAGCCCACTCCAGTATTCTTGCCTGGAGAATCCCATGGACAGAGGAGCCTGGTGGGCTACAGTCCACGGATCACACTGAGTCGGACATGACTAAGCGACTAGGCACCCAAGACCTATATCACCAACTTGTTTAACTCCGTAAATGTATCCTGGTATCTCAGTTGGGGTTGCACTGAATTTAAAAATTAACTGGGAAGAAGTGACATTTTATATGTCAGGTCCAAGGTGGTGGGATGTCATTCCACTTCTTCACACCGACTTGTGCCCCTTGCCAGAGTGGTTTTTTTTTTTAATTTTTTTTTATATTTAATTTCTATTGGAAGGTAATTTGCTTTACAACATTGTGTTCCGGAGTGCATTAAAGATTTCCCCATGTGGGTTTCAGCCTAGCGTTTTCCAAAATAGTGGTCCGCTGGCTCTCCCTTCTAGGCAGCTGATGTCAATTCTGTAAGTTCTGACATTAAAAAAAATCCTTACTGGATGGTGTTAAGCAGGGTTTCAGACAAGAGAGAGAACCCAGATTCTTTCTCCAGATGGTCCTTACACGGCTTCTTGGGGGACAGCTGTGGAGGGCCGCTCGTTATCCAGCCAGACCCACAGGAGGGAAGGTCAAATTTTCCTGTGTGCAGGGGGAGGGGTGGTGATCACATGTCCACGTGTCACAGCCGCCATCAGGGGGACAGCGATTATCAGACAGTATCCACCGCCACTCACTTACCTAGAGAACTAGAGAAGCGTCGCCAGCGGGGAGGTGGCGGGGGATAGGGGAAAAGGCAGCGCAGGGTTGGGGGTTAAGAGGATGAACTGTTAGGTGCAGTTATATGCCTACCTGGTTGTCTAGCTGTAGATGATACATACCAGGCTATATCGCACAACACAGGGAAAGTAGCTGATATTGTATAATAGCTACAAATGGAGGATGACCTTAAAAACTGCGAAGCATTCTCGTGTGTATGCGCACTCAGTTGTGTCTGACTCTCTGCAACCCCGTGGATGGCAGTAGCCCACCAGGCTCCTCTGTCCACGGAATTTTCCAGACAAGAGTACTGGAATGGGCTCCGTTTCCTACTCCAGGGAATCTTCCTGACCCAGGGACTGAACCAGCGTCTCTTGCACTGGCAGGCAGATTCTTGACCATGAGCACCGCCTGGGAAGCCCACCAGGCATCATACACCTGTAATTTACATTATACGATACGTCACATACACTTCGCTAATCGCGAGGAGAGACAACGTTCCCTGCAACAGTTGCACCTGACTTCAGAGATATTAAATGATGAGAGAAAACGTGCCCAGGAATTTACGAAAGACAGTGCATCCTGGCAAAGGCCCTGTGGACGCGTCGGCGCGGCTCACAGATTAAAGAAGGAAACCCTGGGAGCATCTCAACAGACGCTGAGGACGCTTTTGAGAAAACCCAGCGTTGCTGCGTTAGATTCAGACAATAGCTAGCTGGACTTCCCTGGAGGCACAGCGGGCGAGACCCCGCCTGTCTAGGCGGCACGCGGATTCCCTCCTGGGTCCAGGAAGGCGTCAGGTGCTTCCCGGCACCTAAGCGCGTGTGCCGCAGCTGCTGAAGCCCGAGCTCTAGAGCCCGAAAGCCGCGACGGGAGAAGCCACCGCAGCGAGAGGCCCCTGCACAGCCACGCGCTCACAGCTAGGGGAGGCCTGAGTGCAGCCACGCAGACCCAGAGCGAAACTAAAACAAGCATTGCGAGGAGCAGTGACCTGCGCAGGGAGGGAGTCACAGGAGACGGCCCCTCCGAGGCTGGGGCCGGCGCTCGGGGCTGGGCTCCCAGCCACCGCTGCAAAAGAGGTGCTAAAGGGAAAATCACATTACCTTCTCCCACATGACGTACTCGGACACACAGGAAACCCCAAAGCGCTAACGCCGCAGGCTAACTGTGTCCACAGGTTCTCATGCTGGAGTCCGAACTCCCAGCCTTCAGAACGCGGCTGTGTTTGGAGCTGGGCCTTTAGAGGGTGGCTGAGTGGGCGTGCGGGCACTAGGGTGGGTCTAGGCCAGGGTGACCGGTGTCCTTACAAGAAGAGGAGGTCAGGACGCAGAAGATGACCCTGTGAGGCCGCGGGGAGGAGACGGCCGTCTGCACGCCCAGGAGAGAGGCCTCAGGAGGCCCAGCCCCGCCTGCACCTGGGTCTGGGGTTTCAGCCCCCGGGACTGGAGACAGTCAGCAACAACAGTGTTGTTCAGTCATCCTGGGAAACAGCCTCCAGGAGGAGACAGCTGTCTGCACGCCCGGGAGGGAGGCCGCAGGAGGCCCATCCCTGCCCTCACCTGGGTCTGGGGTTCCAGCCTCCAGGACTGGAGATGATGTCTGTTTATTTAAGCTGCCTGGTGTGAGGGACGTTGTTTTGGTGGCCCTAGCAAACTAATACAGTCTTGATTGACTGATTTCAAAATCTGCACACAGGATATACAGTTTCTATTTGGGGTGGTGAGAAAGTTCTGGAGATGGACGGTGTTGATGGCGGGACAGCAACGTAGATGTGCTCAGAGACCCCGAGCTGTGCCCTTGAAAACAGTTACAATGGTAAGTTTTATCGTATATATATTTTACCACAGTAAAAAAAAAAAAATCAGTACACAGAAATCAATTATTTAGGTGCCTGCGACACACTGTTGACAATAGAATGTGGAAAGTGATATTGATAATAAGCATCAAAAACATCAGATAACTGTGAGTCCAACAGAATATGTTTAAGACCACTATGGTGCAAATCATCACATTTCACGGGAGTTTAAAGATTATCACTGAAAATGGAGACAATCGCCACATTTATGGACCTGGAGACGCAATAGTGTCAAGGTGTCAATTCTCCCCAGAGTTGCTGTAAATGTTTTATACCAGATTTTAATGGGATGCTGCTAAGGTCTAAGAAACAGACAGACAGCTGCTTAGGTTTCCAGCTTCATGAAGGGAAAGAGGAGCCCTGGATCCACTGAGAAGTTCCACCTTTGAGCTCTTCACGTAGGGACGGACCTGCGCTGATGGGCGGGAGCCCCCCACAGGCTGAGAAGAGGCCTGCTTGCCCTGGGGCCCAGCTACGCATGATGCCTCGCTAGGTGGTGTTCGGAACACAATCTGCTTTCACATAGACATGCCCAGGAAGTTCCAGATGGCCAGGGGCTTGCCTCTGGGGAGGGGAGGGCCCGGCGCATCAGCCGCCGTCTGCCTTGTGCGGGACGCTGCCTGTGACTCCAGGTGCTGACACTGGTAGGGGCGGGCCTGCCAGCTCAGTCTCCTGTGACGCTGCCTGGGGTTTTCCTTCACTGTCTTTTCGTTTGTGTGTGTCTGTGTGCACTACCCGGTGTTCGAGTATGTATGTGACTGAGCGTGCGAACGCTTGCGGGCTGGCGCAGGTGGGCAGCTGCCCGCCGAGGGCCGGGACCCCTGTCCCTCTTTCGGTCACGCCTCCACGAGGAGGTGCTGCCCGCAGCTCACCCTGCTCTGCAGGCCCCCCTCACTGCCTCCCGTCCTCCTGGTCACTGTCTGGTTTCCTTACAGAGTCAGTGCCCCGAGGACTGGGGTCCCCATCGGTCTGTCTGTCCCCAGCTCATGGCTGCTGCTGCTGCTGCTAAGTTGCTTCAGTCGTGTCCGACTCTGTGCAACCCCACAGACGGCAGCCCACAAGGCTCCCCTGTCCCTGGGATTCTCCAGGCAGGAGCACTGGAGTGGGTTTCCATTCCCTTCTCCAATGCATGCAAGTGAAAAGTGAAAGTGAAGTCGTTCAGTCGTGTCCGACTCTTAGCGACCCCATGGACTGCAGCCCACCAGGCTCCTCCGTCCATGGGGTTTTCCAGGCAAGAGCACTGGAGTGGGGGCTATGGCACATACCCCCAAATACCTGGAGATAAATGAACGAGTCCATCTCATACCCTAGTTCCTCAGTTTCACCCAGACCTTCAGGTTCCTGGGTAGAAACTTGTGCGTGAAGTTCTCTGTTAACTTTGTGTGTACCTTTGGTTTTTGTCTTTATTTTACTTTGTTGTTGTTCACTTGTTGTGTCTGACTCTTTGCAATCCCATGGACTGCAGCACACCAGGCTTCCCTATCCATCACTATTCCCTGGAGCGTGCTCAAACTCAGGTCCATTGAGCCAGTGACGCCATCCAACCATCTCATCCTCTGTCGCCCCCTTCTCCTCCTGCCTTCAATCTTTCCCAGCATCAGGGTCTTTTCCAATGAGTTGCCTCTTCCCATTAGGTGGCCAAAGTACTAGAGCTTCAGCTTCAGCATCAGTCCTTCCAATGAATATTTAGGGTTGATTTCCTTTAGGATTGACTGGTTGGATCTCCTTGCAGTCCAAGGGACTCTCAAGAGTCTTCTCCAACACCACAGTTCAAAAGCATCAATTCTTCAGTGCTCAGCCTTCTTTCAGAGAAGGCAATGGCACCCCACTCCAGTGCTCTTGCCTGGAAAACCCCATAGATGGAGGACCCTGGTAGCCTGCAGTCCATTGGGTTGCTAAGAGTCAGACACTACTGAGCGACTTCACTTTTTTCACTTGCATGCATTGGAGAAGGAAATGGCAACCCACTCCAGTGTTCTTGCCTGGAGAATCCCAGGGACAGCGGAGCCTGGTGGGCTGCTGTCTATGGGGTCGCACAGAGTCGGACAAGATTGAAGCGACTTAGCAGCAGGAGCAGCAGCCTTCTTTATGTCCGGCTTTCACATCCATACCTGACAACCGGCAAAACCGTAGCTTTGAGTTTCTGCACGTTTGGTTTCTGTCCTTATGTTACTTTTTATCTTTCTCTGTAATAAAATGCATTGCCCTGGAAGTCCAGCTGTGGCTCTCCTGGGTGCCTCCGCTTGGCGGGTCCCTGTTTTCTCTGCTTCCTTCGCCCTCCGTGAGCCCTCCTCTCCCGGCGGGCACATCTGCTGTGCTCTGCGGCTGCAGCAGCCTCCCCTCCACGCCCACCCCCTGCGGCTGTGCAGCTCAGACGGCCACTTCCAGGTGGCTTTAACCAGGAGGTTGTTTACAAAAGTCTTTTTAAAGAGTCCTGGGAGCAGGGCCACTCGCTGGCCCCAAGGGAGCTCGTGGGCACTCCTCCCTACTTGCCCAGTCTCCTGCTTTCACTGGCCACACGCTCGGCCTGCCCTCCAACCCGGTAGCTCCGTCCCTGGGGACCTACTCGCCTACTACTCCACAAGCGTCTGTGAGAATGTCGGTTTCTCACTGTGAGGGTGGGTCTCACCTGAAAAGGTGAGTGCTTAGCTGCACGACTCAGACCTGTTCCATCCTTCTGGAGGACTGAACCTTTAGTCAATACAGAATCTTCCTCTTTTTCTGGTTGAAGCCTTCTGGTCCTCATTCTCGTGAACGGACGCTTGTCCGGGTGCAGTCCCACGGCACAGCTGTGCTCCGCCTGCACGCTGCTCTCACCTCCTTCTTCCCTTTGTGTTCACAGGTTCTTCTCATTTAGCCTCTGACCATGTCTCTTACAATCGGCATACAGGTGGTCCACTAATCCCTCTCCAACCGCCTAAGCTCTGGAAGACTCTTCGCAGGGACCTAAGTCCGTGACACTCTTCCGTGGTCAGCGGGGGCTCTGCATTCGTCAGGACGTCTTGCCTCCCCTTTCTTATTCACTGTGGTTTTTATTGGGACCCCCTCCCCCACAGCCTTTCCTCGTATTGACTGGACTTTCTTTGTCTGTTGTCTTGATTGTAGTCTGAAAGCTCTTTATCCTATTTCTACTCTCCTGGTGGCTGCCTTTAAAGCCTTTTTGAAAGGCTTTATATTAGAGCTGATTTACACTCTTGTCTTGGCTTCAAGCACGGCCTTGTATGCACACACCCACGCGCGCGCACGCTCAGTCGGACCCCACGGACTGTGGCCTGCCGGCTTCCTCTGTCCGTGAGACTTTCCAGGCAAGGCTACTGGCGTGGGTCGCCATCTCCTCCTCCGGGACAGACACCTCTGTCTGCTCTTATTCAGATTCTTTCCCTGTACGGTCATCGCAGGGTATTGAGTGAAGTTCCCCGTGTTACACAGCAGGTCCTTGCTGACTATCTACAAAAGCGTAATAGATATGTTCCTATATAAGACCTTTTTCTGCTGATGCCTGGAATCAGTCTCCTGTTGGTCACAGAGGGGCTGGCCCTCCGGGGAGACTTTTTATCAACTCGACCTAGGAGGTCAGAGTGTGGTGAGGACAGGCACAGACGCTCCGCCTGTTGGTCGTGGTGTTTGGAGCCCACTGTGTGCCTGGGCTGGGCCGTCCATCACCCTCTTCAGGCGCAGTCAGCCAGCATCCCTGCCCTTCTCGGAAACAAGAGGAGAAGCTGCCGAGTGTGCAACCCCCACATAAAGCCCAGAGGTGCACATGCGTGTGCACAGACACACCACACACTCGTGGGCACGACCACACCCATGCACACCTACACACACATACGTGCAAACGCACCATCACGTTGGCCCCCTGGCAGCAGGGCTCAGCCCCTTCTGCTGCTCTGCACCCCGGACACCAGGAGCCAGGGGCACCCGACGCCGCCCCAGGACTGCTCCAGGAGACAGGACCCACGCGCTGGCAGAGCAGAGGAGAAGCCGCGGTTCTGTTCATTTGGGGATGCTGCGTGAGTTTCCATAGATGCTCAGAAGAGAAAACAATTTCCTGTTGGTGGCTGAGCAGCTGGCAAGAGTCTAACCTTCCAGATGGCTGGCCGCTGCCAGCCCAGATGCCTCGAGGGTTGCAGAGGGTCGTTGGCCAGTGGCCACTGAGGGGGCCCCAGTGCTGGGACGGTTCCAGCCAAGGGAACAAGCGACAGCCTGGGGCACACCGTGAGGACGGGGCCCAGGGGTTGCAAGAGGGGTACAAGGGCAAAGGAGGACAGGGACCCTAGGAGGGCTGGACCCTGCAGCTTCGGGTGAGCGAGCTCTAGGGAGAGGGGACATCGGTGCTGCCAGACTGGGGGCCGCAGGAGGACCAAGTCCAGCAAGGGGGAAAGCCAGGAGGGAGAACCCTGAGAGGAGAGAGACAGAGAGATGGGGAGACACAGAGATGGGGAGACAGAGAGACGGGGAGAGACAGAGACGGGAGAGACAGAGACGAGGAGAGACAGAGACGGGGAGAGACTGAGACGGAGGGAGAGACAACAGGAGGAAGGGGGCTGGTGTGGGGGCACGGAGGCGGAGCCGGGCGTCCAGACCAGACAGGGGAGAGCGGGGCGGGGCGGGGGTCCCCACCCTGTGCTGCTCCTCACGCTCCCTTCTCTCCCCACTGACCCATCATCTGTCCCGTGAGCTCCCCGCCCCTCTCAGGCGCCGCCTCCGAGGAGGCTGCCAGCGGGCAGCACGGCCTGGAAGCAGAAGACGCAGGATTTCAGAACCGCTCCCCGAACTCTAACCGCCTGTGGGGAAGGGAGCCCGCCAACAGGGACAGAAGGAAGCCTCCCTGGGAAGACAGAAGAGCGGGGATGACCGCTGGAGAAGTCAGGGCCCTGGGGCCCCGAAGCCGGGCCTCGGTCAGCACAGGCCCCCGCGCAGGGGGCACAGACAAGGACCGAGCCTGGGGCGACGGGGAGAGAGTGAGGCGCCGCACACGCCACAGGACGACAGAGCCGCCCCGCCCACAGTGTCTGCACTACCGTCATCACCGCCATCAGTCCGCCAGGGCTGGGGGCCGGGCCTGGCGTGCAGAGGTGCCTGCCATGAGCTGGCTTGGTGAGCCTAAGACGGAGGGTCTAGTGGACCACCTGACTGGGAGCCTGCACTGGGCACAGGCCATCCAGCAGGGTGCGCCCAGAGGAGCAGGGGGTCACTGAGCCCAACCCTGACCTGCCTTGCCGGCCTCCACGCGGCCAGCCTCTGCTGGAGGAGCTTACCTTCTGGAAGAATACTCCGTGAGGACCCCTCACAGCACATATCTGGGTTTGATCTGCATTATAAACACTCCACTGCCTCTGGAAGAAAAGCTGTGATAAACCCAGACAGCGTAGTAAAAAGCAGAGACATCCCCTTCCTGACAAAGGTCCGTCTAGTCAAAGCTATGGTTTTCCCAGTAGTCCTGTACGGATATGAGAGTTGGACTATAAAGAAAGTTGAGTGCTGAAGAACTGATGCTTTTGAACTGTGGTGCTGGAGAAGACTCTTGAGAGTCCGTCCCTTCGACTGCAAGGAGATCCAACCAGTCGGTCCTAAAGGAAAGCAGTCCTGAATATTCATTGGAAGGACTGATGCTGAAACTGAAGCTCCAGTACTTTGGCCACCTGATGCAAAGAACTGACTCATTGGAAAAGACCCTGATGCTGGAAAAGATTGGGGACACTGAGGAGAAGGGGGCAACAGAGGATGAGCTGGCTGGCTGACATCACCAACTCAATGGACATGAGTGTGAGCAAACGCCAGGAGACGGTGAAGGAGAGGGAAGCCTGTGCTGCCGTCCACGGGGTCACAAAGAGTCAGACACGACTGAGCAACTGAACAGCGAGATTGCCTCTGATGGGTGTCACCAGTAGAAGCTGAGTTTAGGCCTGAGGTGGCCCCTGCCAGGTTCTGAGCTAAGTCCTCCACGTGGGGTCCCAGTGTCAGCCAGAGGAGGTGCGGCCACCCTGCACTCCAGGCGGGTCCGCCCCTCCCGGCATGTGGAGGAGGAGCCCAGGCAGCAGGTCGCTAGGAAGTGGTGGGTTCTGGCTTTGCTGCAGGCTATCTGACTGTAAGTTTAAGGAGCGCTGTCTAAGCTCCTGCCGGTCAGCGGGCGCTCTCGCCTGCGGACCCGCTGCTGCAGGAGCCATGTGGCACTCCGCATGTGGGCGGCACGGAGTCACAGAAGGGCGTGTCTCTGAGCTGGGTCCAGAGTGGGCCAAAGGGGAAGGAATGGGATGGGGCGGTGGGGGTGGATAAGGAGAGAGGAAGGGAGGTGGGGCTGGAGC